>VIYQ01000154.1:0-12801 GCA_009928355.1 Chlorella sp. CH2018
TATTCTCCCCCCCTCCCCTCCTCTCCCCCTGCCCCAGGTGGAGCTGCAGCGCATGTGGGAGCGGGAGCGCGGCGTGATCTGCGTGCGCTGGTCGGCACGTGCCGCACCCCGCCTGCTGGACGGCCTGACCGCCCGGGCGGATGCTACGCACATGACCCTGGATGGCGTGTCAGGTGGGCGCACACTGTGCCGTGTTTGCCTGCAACCAGGGAGCTGGTGTGAAGGCCTGCAGACGGCTTTTCACGCAGTGCTCAGGCGCTGCGAACGCTTGCACATTGTGCCGCGCAGCGCCTGGTTTGTTTCGCCCACCCGTGCCCCGCTCATGGCTCCATCTCTCCCCAGAGTTCCACTTCAACGAGCGCGGCCAGATCAGCAAGCACGCCGTGGACTGCGTGCAGTACAGCGGCATGCAGCTGCAGCTGCCGCTGCTGGCGCGCATGGCCGCACAGCGGCGCGCCATGGTGCCAGGCCTGGCAGGAGGCTCCTTTGACGAGTGCTGAGCTGCTGCCAGTGTCATGACATGGCAGTACATTGTAGCGGCTGTCAGTATGTGCATTGGCCAAGGGCACCGGTTGCCCACGCAGGCCTCATGACAGCGCCAGGCTCGATGCCACCATTTCATGCCAATCCCTGCTTGCTTTGGCTGCACCATTTTGCCGCTGCGTAGCGTTTTGAACCCCCTCCCAATCTAACACGCCTTCGAACCACCAGCTCATCTCTTGCTGTTTGCTAACCCATGTCCCTACTCTGCTGCCGCTGTACGAATCCTCGATTCTTCCCACCTCCATCGTTGCTGCTGCCGCTGCAAAAGCTGTGCTCCTGGTGAGATGACCCCTTATTTCTGCCCTCTGCCTGTAAACAGGACGGTTGCAAGCACAGTCAAAGCAACAGTTGGTCATGCAGCAACTGCCTGCCCTGCGCGTTATGGCTGCAGGCTTTCCTAGAAAAAACAGTCTTGGCAGATGCAGGTGCGACGCATTGTGTTGTCATTGCCCCCTTGGGCAGCCACGAAGGCGCCTGCTCACTGCACAGTTCTGAACCTCTCCCAAAATTTCGTGCGTGATTGCTGTACTTCATATGAAACAGTGGCCGGCGCGCTGCTCTGCGCTCCTCGCGTCCTTCACTTCTCAGCTGCCAGCGGCGTGCGCACAGTGGCTTGCAGCTCGGGCACTGGTGGGTCCTGCGTACAACACAGCACGGCAGGGCAGGGGCACTGTGAGCGAGTGCCAGCAGCAGCGAGCAGCAGGCGACCAGCGCTGCGCGCTTTCAAGCCACACCTCCGTCGAAGCAGCGAACTGCACGCACAGCCGTGAAGCATTCTCAAACTGACCCAAATCAACCCACATGCTCGCAAGCACTCACCCGCAGTGGCGGCTTGATGCGCGGGGAGCCGGGGCGCGGCGAGGCGGTGGGGGAGCGCGGGTGGCGCTCGTTCAGCAGGCGCGCAGCCTGTGTGCAGGGAGGGGCGGCACGCTTTCTTTCCCTTGGCACACGCGTCTGGCGGCGAGTCACAAACCAAGCTTGGGCATGCCAGGCTTGTTGAAACTTGCTAGCAGGCCACGTGTGGGCAGCGACGGCTGTAGCCTTGGGCCGCACCTGCATGGGCCCCGCATCGATCAGCGCTTCATCCAGGTACTCACGCCCCTCAGCGTCGCGCTGCCGGCCTGCAGGGCAGCGGCAGGAATGTGCGGACAGATTTGCAAGCAAAGGGGGCCAGGTACACACCAGTGCGGGTTGCTCTGCCTTCACAACCTGCCACTGGCTCGCACTGCTCTTGGCTCAAGCTCATGAATCCCTGCTATGACAGCATTCGAAACCCAGCGCACGGGGCGTGAATCCAACATGGATCCGAACGCCTTACTGAATGAGCTACCTGGCGAGCGTGAGTGGAAGAATCGGAGGGAGAGGGAGAGGTCGGCCAGGTGGGCGCCCGCGCCGCTGACGAGCGGGATGCGCAGCGCATGCTGCGCCTGCACCTCCTCCAGGTGCTCCAGATTGAGGCTGGGGGAAGGAGCAAAGGGAAGGGGCGCAGGCTGTGAAAGCAAGGTCTGCACGTGGCAGCCCGGCGGCGAACCGTGGTGCCCACCTGCCTTCCCCCTACCCTCGGCCGCAGCGATGCAACCCGGTGCCTATCCAGCCTACCCTTGCCAAATCCAAGCATGCCGTCTTGCCCAGCACCCACCTGCCGCTTCCAATGAACTCGTCGCTCCCCGGCGCCTCCCCTGGGGACACAGCATAGAGCGCGGCGCGCAGCTGCTTGGGCTCCTGGGTGGGCCCCACCTCAAACGTCAGCTCCTGCAGGCCGGCAGGTGAAGGCTGGGGAGCAGAGAATGGCAACGCCACGCCCTGGCCGTGCCCGGCTCAGGTTGTTCCACAGGCAGCCCGTCCATTCAGGTGCGTCTAAACACAGGCACACAGGCACCCGCCCAGCCTTCCATCCAGCGCTAGCGCCGCACAACCCGCCTGCTCCCACAGGGTGGGTTCGTCAGGGGCGGTTCCACCGGCGCTCTTCGGCTCGGTTGCAAGCCGCCCGAAGCCCGGCACCTGGACGAGTTAAAGGAGGGGAGCTGGTCTGTGCAGCAAGCAACCGGCCGTGTGGCAGCCTGGCTGCTTCCACAGGCATGGCAAGTGAGCTGTAAGCAAGCTGTGTGGCAAACCCCTGCGGCTGCGGTGCCTCGTACCTCACAGACGCAGTACACCTCCCTGCTCCCAATCCCTGGCTCTGTTTCGGCTGGAGAGGCCCGGAAGCCGCTGACCGAGTGCACCTGCAGGCAGGGGGCCTCCTAGGGGCGGTGCTGGCGGCAGGGCAGCTGGCGGGCAGGTTGCAGGCGGCGGCAGCGGCAGCGACGGGGCAGCCACCTGCAACGCCTCGAGGGGCCCGCTTCCAGGAGACCGCGCTGGCAGCCACGCTGCTGGGGTGCCTGCCCGCACTGACGAGGCACTGGCAGCGCCCGAGCGCACCTTGACCGCTATCCTGCCCGCCTGCATGCCTGCGAAGAGTGCTGATCGGCTGTGCAGAGTCAACGAGACGGGGAGGTCTGAGAGGTCAGGCAGAGAACGAAATGACGCTGCCGCTGCCGCTGCTGCCAACGCTGCTGCTGTCATCTGCCGGTCGATGGTGCTCAGTCGATCGCGCTCAGCGCGCGAGAGACAGCCGCTCGTGCTGCTTGCTGTCGCACTCTGTTGTAAAGCTGCCTTACAGAGGACAGTGCCCCCTCGTCTCTCATACTATGTTACATCACGCCGCTCGGGTTGGCGGTGTACGGGGGGATCCGACGATGGCTGAACAACAAAAGCATTCAAGCTGTCCCCTGCGCTATCAAGGAGGCAGCTTGAACAACACTACTGAATTCTGAGCGGGCAGTCGATTTGCATGACACTAGCCGAATGTGGAGTTATGGAAGGTCCCCGCCCTGGCGCTAGGCCACAGGCTGGTGAACCAAGAAGCAGCGCCACACGAGGCGAGTGGCACTGCCCCGCCTGCTCCGTGTGTGCCGTGTGGCAGGCGGGCAGCTGCTGCACAGCGCGGCACTGTGCTGCGCTGGGCTGCCATCTACCAGGCCTCTCCCAGCAGCTCCCCGCGGTTGTCGGTCTCGTTGTAGCGAGCCCAGTCGCCAGCAATGGGCGCCGCAATCAGGTGCTCCTGCAGGGGAGTCGGCGCAAGGCAGGGCAGCTTGGTTGATGGTTGGCTAACATGTTAATCGGGCATTTTATCGTCCCGTGCAATGTGCCTCAGCATGCAGCAAGGCCCGCTACCGAAAACTGGGAGCAGGCGGCGGATGCGCCCTGTGTCCCCGAAAGCCTTGCTAGCACAGCCCCCAATCCCAGCGCACCGGGATGCCAAAGCTGGCCACCAGCGTGCGCCAGCGGGGCGCCAGCTGGGCGCACAGGCGCCGCACTGCGTCCGGCACTGCCCGCCCCGCCTCCACCGGCAGCAGGCCCTCACAAAGGAACCAGGCCAGGTCCTGCGGTGGTGAAGAGGTGAGGCGGATTGATCAATTCGCGGAAGGCCGTGCAAGCTACCAAAACAAATCAGTGCAAGCACCAGGACAAGTCCTTCCGGGGGGTGTACTTGGGAGGATGTGCAACACTGTCTGCAGAGCACTCTCCAGGTTGCGGGCATATCATGCCTCGTCGGCCAAAAAAGCTTGCCTGCTCCAGGCGGTACAGGGCATAGAGCTTCACCACATCCAGCAGCACGTCGCGCAGCGCGGGCGACAGCGGGCGGCCGCCGGCCTGCCCCTCCAGCGTGCGTGCACAGGCGCCCAGCACCTGGGCGGGAGGCAGGAGGGGGATAACGGGGGTGCCATTGGTTGAGGGGCAGGCAGCCTGCATGCCCAGCAGGGTTGATAGAGCGAAGGCACATGCTTGCATGCATGCCTTCCCACGACGCCGTTAAGCAACGCAGACCGGTCCTTCGTCAGTGCACCGGACAATGAACACTAGAAGACAGCAGCACAGAGCGAGAGCCGGCGCACCTCCCGCTCGGCATACGCCTGCGCGGTGTGCTGCACCGTGTCGCTCTGCTGCGTCATCCACACCTCAAACACCTGAGTGCAGGGGCGGGGTGGGGGGTCAGGGAGGGCCAGGGCAACCAGCAGCAGTGAGCTCTCAGGAAAAGGCATCAGGCGAGCCAAGTAGCCGCATGGCGAAGCATCCCGGCTGCCTCCATAGTTTCAAAAGATCGGCGCAGACACAGCCCAAGGTCAGACCTGCCGGCAGCCCAAGAATCCCTGGGCAACTCAAGCCATGTCAGCCAAGCAGCCACGCATGCCGCGCCCACCTGCTGCCCGCTGTTGGCTGGCTTCATGGCGGCCAGCAGCTGGCCCAGCAGGCGGCCCTCCCGAATCGTGAACAGCTGCTGCAGCACCTCCAGGCTCTCCAGATTGCCTGCGAAGGAGAGACGGGTGAACTCGGTGTGAACAAGTTATGATTGGGTTGTATGGTTGGTGGCAGCAGCTGCTTCAGCAGCAGAGGAAGCGTTCAAGCCTACGAACGGTTTGATGCCACGCACGCGCCAGCCACCGCGGCTGCAGCAAATGTGGTACCTACCTGCCGTGACGGTGGGTGGGCGCTGCTGCGCGGCCGCCAGCCGGCTGCGCACTGCTGGCGTGTGCACGGATGCGGTGAGCTCCTTGGCCACTGTGAAGGACAGTAGGAGGCAGTTGAGCAATGATCAGCCAGCAAGCACTGCTGTAAGGAGCATAAGTGGGTGTCCCAACCCAACCATGTGTTTGAGAGCAGCAGCGGCGGCGGCTGGCGCCGCAGCGGGGACAAAGCCAGGCGCACCCTTTTGGAACAGCACTCGGTTGTCGCCCTCAGCTGTGATGCCTGCAAAACAGCATTTGTAGATGCACTCAGCTGCGTCGCTCCGTGTGATGGGCACGCATGGTTGCAGCAAGCAGCCCCAGGCTGCACATCCGATACATGTGCTATGCCATGCGAAACGTCAACCCTGCCGGCGTAGCCCTGCCGCTGCCGCAGGCTGCAAACAGGTCCACACTACAAACGCCGGCACTTTCAGCACGCAATCACAGCCGTGCCCTCACCCGCATGTGCAAATCCCAGGATGCTGCCAAAGCGGTTGCAGGAGAGGTATCCCTGGCCGCCGCAGCGCTCGCGGCACGTGGTGGCGCAGTCCTCATTGTTCCACCCGCACAGCGGCTTGATGGAGCAGCACAGCATGACCACCTGCGGAGGCAGGGAGGGGAGAGGAATGCATTGTTGCTACTGGTTGGCGGCTGGCATCACGGGGTTGTGCCACGGCTCGATCGAGCATGGGTAGCAGGCAGGGCGGCAAGTCGGAGCATGGTTTGGCGCGGCATCCATGTGCATCGGAGGAGCGAGGCAGCTGCCAATGCTGCCCACAAAGGCTCAGAATCTTGCCTCGCGAGCTGTGTCTGCGTCCACCCGCTGGCCCGCAAAGCCGCTGGCTGCTGCCCATCGCTCCTTGACTGCAGGCCAAGCCAAAAGGGGTGTGGAAGCGGGGGTGGATGTGTGTGCAGCCTGGGATGCGGGGTCTTGGGCTGTCAAGCAAGCGGCCAGGGGCCCCGGGTTGTCAAGCCAGTGGGCACACAGGCAGGCTACCACCAGCAGGGCAGGCCCTTGCCGCCGTTGGAGGATGGGGACACGCTGGACGGGCGTGGTGCTAAGCAGTTGGTTGCACACCCTCGAGAGGTGTACGTGCACCCATCAGGCAGGCCCTCTCACCGTAGTTGAGCCCCAGGTTGAGGGCAATGGTGGTGGCCAGCAGCGGCGTGAGCGCGCGCTGCTGCAGCTGGTAGGCCAGGATGGGCGTGTCGCTCTTGCCCCTGCAGGCCACGAGGTGTGTGTTGCGGGCCATGCAGGGTGTCAAAGCACGTCGTTGAAAGCACGCCCAAGGGCTGAACGTGCTGGCAAAGTGTGCAGAGCAGCGCAGGGCGGAGCAGGGCAGGGTCAGGCTATAACCAACACCAGGTAGGCAGCCCCACGTGGGTACCCTGCCAGCCCCTCTCACGTGGGGCCCACACAAAGGCGGGAGGCGGCGTAGCGGTAGGCAATGGTCAGCGACATCTTGGCGCCGCTCTGGCGGGCGGGAACAGCAGGGAGGACAGCAGGGTAGGACGGTTGAGTCCCAGCATGCCTTGAGTGGAACCAGCAACACTGGGGCTGCTTGGCAGGTGTGTATAAGCACTGCCCAAACAGCCTGCTGCTCCCACACTCTCTCGGTGCCCACCAGGTCCGGCATCACGCTCACGATGCATGCGACAGCAGGCCTTCCAGCACGAGAGCAGCCCTAGCAGGCTGGACAGCACCCACCTGCATCATGCTGGCGATGCACACCCGCCCGCTGAGCAGCTGGTCGGCCACCTTGAGGAAGCGGTCTCGGGCGCGCGGGATGTCACTGCAGCACATGGCGGTCGGCAGGCAGGTCAAGTTGTCCTGATTGTTAGATGGTGCATGGCCTTTCAGCCTGCAGCACTGGGCAGGCCTGCGCCACACCCAACTCGTGCGTGTGGATGCAGGCTTGATCCAGCTGCACATGAGCCACCACCGTACCCATGCAAAAGCCAGCAACCGTGCCAGCTGTCGCTGCCGGCCGGTCGGCAAGCAGCGGCAGGGGAGCACACCTGCGGAAGCTGCCGTCACGCTCCACCTGGGAGAAGGCGTCCAGTAGGGCTGAGCGCGGCACCCGCACGTCTGCAGCAGCAAGCAGGAGCAACCAAGAGGGTGGGCCATGCTGTGACAGTGGTGTGAGCCGCGGCACAGCTGGACGCGTGGGAATGGGTGCACCATGCCGTTGCGTATAGCTCACCCCAGTTACAAATGCAGGGAGCTGGATGCTGTGCAGCTGGCGGGGCAGCGGGGCCATTCAGCACAACTCACGGTCAAACCAGAGCTTCCCATTGTCCACGCCATTGCACCTGCACACTCAGGTACACATGTGATGATTCAAGGGCTGCCTTTCGTGGAACGTGGGGCAGATCGGCGTGCCACCCAGCCAAGCAGTGGGCTGTGATGCCCTGCCAATGGCCTTGCGTCTGCTTTCTGCTGCTGTGACGCAGCTTTCTGCCTTCCCTCTCGGCACAACGCTCCCTCCTTGCAGCGCGCCCTCACCCCATCTTGTGGCCCATGTCCTCAATCCGAACACCGGGCATGGGCTTCATGTCCTGCAGCGCAGCAGGGTGCAGGGCGTGGGGCCATTGATGCAGGCCATCTGCACTCTGACTGCCGCAGCGCGGCAGCACCTGTCACTGAGCGCTGTGCATGCACGCTGCCTGTTGCCTCAGTGGAAGCCTCAAGCGGCCCTTGCCAGTCTCTTGCACTCAAAACTGCACCACACCGACAGCAGTGCAGTGTGGTGGCCAGCAGCCCAACCTGAACTGCTGACAGGCTCCCTCACCTGCTTGTTGCGGATGGGCACCAGGAACCCATGGATGCCGTGGTTGGTGCCGCCAATCAGCAGCTGCGCAAACACCACCGCCCACTGCGGGTGCGGCAGGAGGAAGGGGAGGCACATGCATCACCCACCGAGCATGTACAGCAGATGGTTCAGGTGGGCAACATGCCACGCTCAATGCCAGCAGACCGCCCAGCTTGCTAGACGCGCCCCCGCAGCTGCGGCTTACGTGCGCGTGCACCGCACTGTTGGTGATCCAGTACCTGCGGCATCGGAGAGGGCAGCGGCTTTTGAGTGGGTGCTGCTGGCACAGCCGCCGAGACACACTTATCAACACAGGCCTGCTTGATTTTCGGCCAGGCCCTTCCGAGCACCAGTTGCAGGCCGGCGACAAGCAAATCGTTGTGTGTAGTGCCCAGCGGCTGGCGGGCAGCGTCCTTGGGCATCCAGCATTGTTGCCCAGGCACTCACTTCTGGCCCAGGGGCGTGGGCGTGTGGATGACAAACTCGTCGGTGGCGGCATCAAAGGTGGCCGTGGTCTCCATCTCCACCGCGTTGTTGCCTGCAGCAGCCCTTCCAGTTTCGGTTGTGAAGTCTGTGCGAAACTTGCGATACAGGCAAACAGCTTGCAGGAAGCAACAGGACGGCAGCGCAGCCAGACCGTGCTCAGGCCCACACTGCCTGCAACTGGCCTCGACCCCGGTGGCTGCATGCATGCATGCAATGGCGGCGCAGCACTGCTGTATTACGGCAAGAGGGCCACGCACCAAAGCCCAGCTCCGTCAGTGCAAAGCAGCCAATGTCGTCCAGGCTGGTGATGCCGCGCAGCAGCAGGTCGTGGTGGCGGGCCGTGCCCAGCTTCAGCACGGTGCCACCAAACAAGTTGAACTGTCAGGGGGGAAGGAGGTGCAGCGGAGAGCCAGGGTTTCAGGCACAGCAGGGGTTGCAGGTCCAGCATGCTGTGCAGGCCGAGGAGGAGGGGGTGGGGACCGCTGTGAAAAGCACAGCAGCGGCCCCGTGAGCTTGGTCAAATCAACAACCCAACCGCGCACACGCCTTGGCTGCTTATGGCTGGCAGCAGAAAGGTGCGGTCAATCTCAAACCATCAATCCTCAGCTTAAGCGGCATGTGCCCACCTGCACCGTCATTTTCGTGGCCATCGACACATCGGCAAAGGCGGCCACCTCATGCGCGGCAAAGATGCGCATGGGGTCGCTCCGAAAGTCCTCGATGCGGAAGCAGCCGGACCGGCACAGCACCTGCAGCATTGCATTTGCGGCAGTCATGTGCTGGTGTTACTTAACACCACCACTCTTCGAGGATCGCTGTCGGGAAGATCCGCTTAGCGTGCCTACCATGCATGTGCTGGACTAGCAAGGCACCCAGAAGCGCTGCGGGAGGGCAGCGATCGGGTAAGCTGCACGGCACAAACCCGCACAAAGCCGCTGCACAGGGGCCGCACCTGGAGGCGGCGCAGAGCCAGCTCCCGCTCCTCCTCCAGTGGGATGGCATAGCGCGGCACGAACAGCTCCGACCGCATCAGCTCTTTCATGGTGGCGCGCTCCTGCTGGGTGCGAAGGCAGGGGGCAGGCAGGAGTGGGGCGGCAGGGCACGCTGTACAAGCGCGGGTGGCAACCAGGGCAGCATTGTTGCGGCAGCGGTGGGCGCAGGCGGCAGCGGCGGCAGGCGGCGGGGCCGTGAACAGTTGCGGGCCTGGCGCCGACGACACCCGCAAGCGCATGCTGTCGACATTGCCACAAACACGCCCCAAGAGCAGCCGGCTTGCGGGAGCAGCGGGGGCCGCGTCACACTGCTCGCCTGCCACGAGTCGTGCTCCAGCAGCGTCTGCAGCTCGCTCTGAACATCCGCAGAACTTGTGGGATGCGATCCAAACGGCGCGGCCTCCGCCCCGGAAGCCGCAGGAGCCAGGAGGTGTGACTGCAGCCGAGCCAGTCGCAGCAGGGCTGGATCTGTCATTGTGGCCGACTCAGGAAATAAGCGCCAGCTGCCCGACACCCCAGACGGAAGTTGATGGCGCCGCCGCCGTCCCCGTCAGCATGCCAGCCGCCCGAGCCTGGCATGCACGGCCGTGGACGGGAGCACTAATCTGAGCTGTTGCTCGCCTCTTGGCATGCTCATGGAGAGTCCTTGTGCGCTCTTTAGCACATCCCTGAGGCCTCCATAGCCATGTAGCATTGTGTGGCAGCAGGCACGCTCTGGCAGAGTGGCGTGCGAGGCGGCGTGCTGGCGCGTGTGCGTTGGTGCAATGGCATCACCCTCGAGGCACAGGCAGCATTCGGGGTCTCCTTCTGGGTAGCGAGCCTTAGCTGGAAGGGAACTGAACTGACGCCCGGGCTGCTCCGTGTACCCATTACAGGGTTTGATGTAAGCACTAGGTAGCAAAGCAGAAGTTCGTACACAGTCGGTAGCGCAAATGAAGGTCAACAGGAGTGTGGCGTCCGACGCCACTTGAGTCTACTAGCAGTGCAGGCTCGATTCGATTGAGAGCTGTTGAGGTGGTGTCGGGAAGGCCGGCTGCTAGTGCGCGGCCAGCCGCAACTTCAAGATATCAAATGGAAAAGAATGGCGAGCAGACTGAACACAGGGTACGGCTGCTACAGAATGGTTACAAACAGGGGGAGGGAGGAGTTGCAAATGCAGAAAGTGCGGACAGAGAGGCATACATCAAGCGTCACGTCCTGACAGGGGGTATGAGGCCCCAGCTTCCTTGATAAGAGCTTGGTGCGCAACGCAACTAGCCAAGCAAGAACTACATGGCAGGCATCACCCCACACGAATGAGGCGCCAGACGGTGGCGGCAGCGGCGTTGCTCCCAGAGTACAGCTGCACCGCGGCGCCGGCGGTGCAGCTGGCGGGAGCTCCCAGGTACCAGAAGCACTGCGGCTGGATCTGTGGGAAGGGAACAGCGGAGGGTAACAGCTTGAGCAGCCAACCGCGCTGCAGCGGCCTCGCTACTGCAGGCAACCTAGCATGATGCCCGCGGCAACGGCCAACCAGCAGCAACCTCTGCACCAGGCTCACCGCTGTGCGGATGCGGACCAGCAGGTGGGCGCTGGTGCTACCTAGAGGCCGCGCGTCCTCCAGCACCCACTGCTCAGCCCCCAGGCTGGCCAAGTTGCCCAGCTGGGGTGTCATGCGGCCACACGGCGGGTTGCGGCCTGCCATCGCTGCTGCTGTCGGGCGGGGAGTGGGCCACTGAGCATTCAGCGCCAGCACAGCAGGGCAGGTGGGCACCAGCACCCGCGGGTAGCTGACGATGCGGACGCGGGACCCGAGCAGGCTGCTGCTGGGCCGCGCATCCGCAGCCGGTACGATTCTGAACCGGACAAGGCTGCTGCCCTGCTGTTGCTGCATGCGCAGCGCTGAGCCGCTGCCACAGGGTAGGGCAGACATGTACGATGGGCCTGCAGGGCAGATGGGCGGGTGCAGCGGCCAGGGCTGAGAACAGGAATCTGCAAGTGCCCTCTGCTCTCCCGCTTGCTCACAGCTCCTAAGCTCCACCTCGTGAGGTCCAAAGCACCTTGCTCCCCCGCAGCCCACCTGTGCAGTTTGCTCGCACGGCGCTGAGTGTGTAGACGCCCGGCAGAATGGAGGGCGGCGGCGGCGGCAGGGCCTTGGGCGGCGGAGGTGGCTTCCTTGCCACAGGACTGGGCGGTGGGGGCCGTGTGGCCTTAGGCGGTGGCGACCGCGCCGCTTTCGGGGGTGGCGGCCGCACAGCCCTGGGAGGCGGCGGCCGAGCAGTCTGCCGGGGGGGTGGTGGCGAACGGGCACGGGGCGGCGGCGGCGACAGTGGCGGCCAGATGGCTGGGTCAACAATGGCAGCCTCTGGGCCGTATTCCTGCTGCAGGAAGTTGCCGCGGGGGTTCTGCAGCGAGGCGTAGAACCGTTTTGCTGCTGCTGTGTCTACCGCTGCAAAGCGCACGCGCGTGGCGACAATGGTGGTGCCGCTGCCGCTCGCGCTGAGGCGGCGGCGCCGGCTGCTCTTGGTGATCGAGTCAATCACGACGGTTGGCGGCACTGATGGGTTGAAACTCATCGCTTCCTGCCGCACGTCAGCTTTGTAGGTCGACTGGTCAAAACTAGCTGAAGGGATGGGCAGGCTGCCGTTATAGCTGACGACGGGTGCTGTGCTGGCAGGTGGTGGCGGTGTGCTGGTGGCAGGAGAGGGCGGTCGTGGCCGTGGCGGTGGCGGTGAGGGCCTGCAGTGCAGCGGGTGCGATAGGTGGCAAACGCCGGGGACCCATTCAACCACAGGTTGGGGTGCAGCAGCAGCAGGAGAGCACCATTACCACCAGCAACAGCAGATTGTGCTCTCTACCAAAGGACGTCCAGTGTCTCCGAGAGCGTGGTCAGTCACCTGGGGGGCATCGGCGAAGGCGGTGGGGGCCTGGGGCTAGGCGGCAAAGGAGAAGGCGGCCTGGGGCTGCAAACATTGGGACGGGAGGCAAGGAGCAAAGACCAATGTGGCGCAGAACTGCAATGCGTCATGAAGCAGCAGTTGCAAGCCGCAGCATGCAGAGCAGATGGGCACGAAGCGTATGGCAGTGCAGCACACCTGGGCGGTGGGCTGCTGATCCAGCTGCAGCTCTTCTTGTTGCCGCTCAGCTGGTAGTTCGGATTGCAGCTGTCACACAGGCACTTATTGATGGTGTTGACCGTCTTGCAGTTGGCCACAGCGCCACCATCACACTGCGTGCAGACCAGGGTCAGCCAGGCAAGGTGGGCATTTGTGCTGTGGTGCTGCAAGGACAGTGCTGCGCGCAAACCTGCATAGGCCACACTTCAGCATCTGGCGCTGCGCTGGCCAATGTACTTGCAGGTGGCAAAGCAAGAGCGGCAGCTTACGCATTGGCTACCGCCATCCACGAGCACGCCAGTGCTGCATGCCGTGCATGCGCAGC
>VIYQ01000156.1:0-20930 GCA_009928355.1 Chlorella sp. CH2018
AGCCTCCAGCGGGCACCTTACAGTGCCCGCTGGAGGCTGCAGCCTCGATTCAGAGGTCAAATTCATGTGCGTGACAGCTTATGATGCTGACATTGAGTCTGAGATTGGCTAAAAACTCTTAAAAGAGCGGCTGCCAGGCTGGCAGGTGGCCGCCGCCACCGAGCGGCCGCCGACATCGAATAGCTAATGTTTGCGCGCATTTTGGCCCCAAACTTTCCCAAACGGCAAAACTTTCGCGCAAAACATGGGCACGCAAAGGGTTTGCCTTCGCAAATAATTTGCCGCGGTACAGTATGCACAATTTCAAGGAGGCAGATGCGGCCCTGAACAATGCCCGCCCCAAAGCTCGCCAGGCACACAGCAGCCCACCTGTGTGCCGACAGGCGAGAGAAGGGCACGGTAAAGCCGTCGGGCAGCAGGCGCTCCTGCGCTGCCACACACTGCAGGAGCGGGGCAGGCAGCAGAGGAGTCGGTGCATTGGCAGGCCGTTCTGGGGGCCAGCAGGGCCAGGCCCAGCCATTCACTCACACTGCTGCAAGCCATTCGCAGACGCAGGCCTGCCGCTGCCACAACTGCACAGCAGCGGAACAGCCCGCCCTGCTTAGCCCGCCACCACCATCTGCCTGCTGCGCACCTCCCGCAGCCAGTCCAGCGAAACAGGCACACAGGCACGGTGGGTGGATAAGAAGTCGGAGGCCTCGGCGGCCTCGCCCGGCCCCAGCTCCGAGCCCACCTGCATTGACAAGGGGCGCAGGAGGTGGCGATGCATTGCAGAAGAGAAGGAGCAAGACTGGACAGGCAGGCAGAGGCTGCGACGGCCGCGCCTGGCCCCATCCAGCTCAGAGCCCACTTGCGGGTGAAGAAGGGACAGGCATGCCAGCAACAGGTCGTCATGCTGGGCAGACCACGCCAGTGCCGCGCAACTCGGCGCCAAGCAGCCGGCCGTATCCACTCACAACAACCCTGGGAGTGCAAAGGCCAGAATGCTTACCACCAGATAGTTCAGGTCGTCCCGCCAGTCAGCAAAGCGCTTGGCGGCGCCCTGGCGCACCTGCGTGCAGAGAGGTAGCGGGCAAATCGTTCAAACAGCGGCTTCAAAGGCTGCAAGGTACATGCCTTTGGGGGTCTGCAGCTTGCATGCTGCACAGGCCAGCGCAGGCTAGTGAGGGGCTGTGGGCGGCTGGGGCGGCATTTCATTCCCAGCCAACCACACGGGCAATGCAGCACAGCACGCTGCGCAAGGGCGCACCAGGCCCAGCGCCTCGCGCATCTCTGGCTGGGAGCAGCCCAACAGCTTCAGGCGGACGGCGTCCAGAAAGGTGGGAGTGTCGTCGTTCCACTCCAGCTGCTCATCCAGCTCCTCCTGGGTGGGCATGCGGGTGGCAGCAGCGCCGGCAGCAGCCTGCAGCGCAAGTGCGCCGTGGAGCGTGCCCCCGCCCTCCTGCTCCTCGTCTGCCGCTGCCGCCGCCGCAATGTCGGCGGCGCCGGCGCCCCGCTGCAGGCGGCTGGGCCCCCGTGCAGCAGGTGCTGCCACACTGGGCTCCACAGCAGCAGGCGGGAAGCCGCCGCCGCCGGCTGGAGCCAGCTCAGACAGAATGGTGGTCTCATCCGGCAGCAGGGCAGTGGGCGGCGCCCGCCGCGCCGCTGCTGCCTCCGCCGCAGGCCCCAGTGGCAGCAGTGCTGCCGCGCCGTCTGACTGGCCGGCGCCCTCGCGTGGCTCATCCAGCAGTGCAAAGGCTGCCTCGTCCTGGCACCACCCCGCCTCTAGGCTTGCGTCCACCCAGCGTGTGGTCACAACTGGGATGGCCTCCCGCTGGGCAAACCTGCAGTCAGCGGGACTGGGCGTGGGTGGTGCATGGTGAGGGGCAGGCAGCAGTGCGATGATTCGGGGGCCAGGCGTGGGGCGGGCGCGAGTATTGCAAGGCGTGAGGCAGATGCATCTAGTGCAACGGGGGTGTGACGCTGGCCGCAGCACAGCACACAGCACCCGGCATGGAGCGCCCCGCCACACATCAAACAGACGAGCACTGCCCAGAAAGTGGCAGCACACAGGCAGCGCAGTGCGACTTGTAGCATAGCTTGCAGCACAGCGTGCAGGAGCTGCCGCTGCCTCACCGGTACTTTTCGCTGTCGGTAGAGTTGGTGACCAGGTGAGTGCACTTCTTGTCGAGCGCCGGCGAGTGCTGCCCACCATTCCTGACCTGCACACCGGGCCGCCACAGCATCGGCAGGTGTTGCAACAGCGCGGCGTGGGCGGTGGGCCAGCATGCAAGGGCGGGGGCAGGTGCCGCTGCAGCCTGTTGCGTTTCCCGCCGCCGAAATGCAAGTGGGCTCACCACGAGCGCGGCGAGCGTGGTCTTGGAGTTGGCGCTCAGCCCCGAGAAGCAGACAGTCAGGCCGGTGAATGGTCCGGCCTTGAAGTCGGCATAGGGCAGGAGGCGGCCCGCCTGCGGGCAGCAAGTGGGTGCAGAGGCGGCAGGGGTGGGGAGCGGGCAGGAGGTGGGGAGACAGCAGCGGCGGGGCCGGTGCGGTGCAGCAAACTCGGTGCTGCTGCCGCAGGAAGCAAGCTTGGACCTCAATTGTCGTGCAGCTTGTCAACACTCAGCCAAACACCACCTCCCAGCGGCTCAAAAAGGCCACCCGGCAGCCCACGCACCCGCGCGCTCGCGGCGAGCCACTCGGGCGTCACCACCGGCGTGTGGGGGTGGGCCCGCAGCAGGGAGCGGTACTTGGGGGACCGCACGGAGCGGGTGACCACCACGTGGGGCGGGTCCCGGACGGAGAAGGCCGTCTGGCTCTCGCCGCCCGCCTGCGCCACCAGGCGGGCCAGCTCTTCGCGCTCCCGCGGCTGCACCGCGGTGATGAGCACCCAGTGGCCCGTGAGCCAGTCCCCCATGGCGCCCAGGGGCTCGGTGCGGCGCGGTAGCAACGACAGGCGCGCCTAGGCGGGCATAATACGAGTGCTGGGTGCTGCTGGCAAATGCGCTATGCTGCTAGAGCGCACTGGCATTGCCCCGGAAGCGTTTAACCGCGACAGCTGCCAAAGCCTGAGCTGGCGCCTGCATGGGGCTGCAGCAGGGGGCTGAGCAGGGGCTGGCATCCCTGCTGCTGCCCCACATTGCCCATCGCCGCTTGCCGATCAGGGGCAGGCCCGTCGCCGCTGCCACTTGGTTGGAGGTGCAGCGCGGCCTCGCACGGAACCGCCGCGCCTGGCGTCGGATCAGCTTGGGCGCGTGTCCAGGGCGACGGTACAGCCGCGCGAGGATCGGTTCTTTCCACTATGAAGGCCGTCGCGCTCGCGGTGCTCCTGCTGGCCGCCTCGGCGTGCCTGGGCGCCGCCCAGGAGGGCGGAGAGGTGAGCGGAGCGGGGTTGGGGACCGATCAGGCGCTGAGCCGCGCCAGCAACACTGCCGCCGCCGCCGCTGCCACTGGCCGCTCGAGTGCCGCTGCCACTGGCCGCTCGAGTGCCGCCGCCACGGGCCGCTCGAGTGCCGCCGCCACGGGCCGCTCAGCTCTTGCATGCACCCCCACCCTTGCTAACCCACCCACCCAAACTGAATACTACCAACTCCAGTGCGGCGAGCTGCGCTCCAAGCTGTCGGCGGTCGAGAAGCGGCTGGCGGCGGCTGAGGCCAGCAGCACGAGCTGCACCGAGGAGGCGGGCGGGCTGAAGAGCAAGCTGGAGCAGGTGCACACCAGCAGGGGGTTGTGGGCAGTGGATGCAGGCAGGTACTGCAGTGCAGCTCTAGTTCTAGCTTGTGCAACGGTGATGCAGCGGGCAAGGAACGGCTGCAGCTGAGCGTGTTGCACTTGCGTAGCTCGAGAGCAGTGCAGTGCAGCTGCCTGATGCCCGGCCTTCCTTGTTGCCGCACCACAACGGCCCTGCTCCCCCTCGAAACCAAGCCCGCTGGCTTGCCACCCTCTCCCCCTCCTGCAGGCGGAGGCGGCTGCGGCCAAGGGCGCCGCCTCGCTGAAGGAGCTGCAGGCCAAGCTGGAGGCGGCACCCACCGCCGCCGCCATTGAAGAGGCCAAGGTGGGTGCTGGTGGCACTGCTTGGTCCATAGCGTTGCTGCAGCCCGTTGCTGCTTCCATGGATGATTGCAACACTGGTGCAGCCGCTGCATTTGCTGCACGCGGGATGGCGGCAACGCTTGTGTGAACTTGCATAAATCGGTTGGGCTGCCGGCTGTGTACTTGCGCTGCACAGCTTGCCTGGATCCCGCTGCCTGCACAGCTGCTTTGCTCATGCACCCGTGGGCAGGGACTGACGCACCGCTGCACCTGCCCGCCCTATGCGTGCACCCTGTATCCACAGGCGTCCGCCGCCGCTGCCCAGGCCAGCCTGACTGCCAGCGAGCGCAAGCTGAGCGAAGCAACCGCCAAGCTGGAGGCTGGAGAGAAGGAGCTTGCGGCGCTCAAGGCGGCGGTGCAGGTGGGGGAAGGGCCTGGATGGGCATTGGGCGGGCAGCTGTGCTGGGGGGTGTGCGGGCAGGCGAAAGTGTGCCCTTGCATGCTGCATGCCAGCTGTGTGTGACAACTGTGCCTTCAATGCCCCGTTGTTGCAGGCTGCCAAGGACGAGGCCACCAGCTGCTCGGCCAGCAAGAGCAAGCTGGAGGGCTCTCTCAAGAAGGCAGCGGAGGTGAGCCCATGCCCTCCTTTCTGGATGCTGTTTGTCACAGCGTGCTGGTGCTTGGCAGCTGTTCCAGACCGCGCCATCAGGCTCTGGAGAGGCACGGCGGTGCGTGCCGTTTTAGCCGCGCGGCCCGCTGGCCGAGCGGACTGCAACGCACTGCTGCAACCTCCTCACGCCTTGCTACCTACCCTGGCAGGACGCTGCCGCCAAGCTGAAGGCCGCTGAGAGCTCCCAGGCTGCCCTGAAGGATGACCTGGCAAAGGCCCGTGCCGAGCTGGACCGGGTGAGCCATCCTTTCCGTGGACCTGTAGCATTCCTGCTGTGTTGCATTCTCACGCCTGAGTACCGCACAACGGCCAAGACGGCTCGATGGGCTAGCAAGTTCGGTTGATGCCCATCTAGGCTGTTGCATCTGCGTTGCATGTCTGTGCCCATGGACATGCTTGCCATGCCTTTGCCAACGTGCTGCCACATCCTTCCTGCGACCGCCTATGCCGCAGGTGCGGGGCGAGGCGTCCACCAGCCGCGCACAGCTGGCCGAGCTGGAGCGGCTCAAGGCGAGTGCCTGTGTTTTGTCCAACTTTGTATGCACGTGTCTCTTTACAATTGTGGCCACCCTGCTTGCGGGCATGCTGAACAAGTGCGGTGCCTTGCGCAGATGGCTAAGCGGCTCACGGTGAGGGGCTGTAGAGCCGGGCTGGCTTGGTCTCACTTTGAGCATGGTTGGTTTGTTGAGGTGACTTGTCGCGTTGCCACACTGGCCTCTCACATCGACCCACGACCGGCGTGAACTGGCTGTAACCCAACCGGTGCTGCAGGCCGCCTGGCTGCCGTACTGGGCGGAGGAGGCCACCGCCTCGCTGCGCGCCGCGGCCGGCCCTGCCGTGGCACAGGCCACTGCTTTCGCGGCCGAGGTGCGGCTTGCACGGCTGCTGCTGGGCTGGGCTGGGCTGTGGTGAGGTGTGGACGGTGTTGCAGGCCCTGTGTCGGCAAGCTGCCCTTTGAGCAGCATGCGGCTGCACTCCAACACATGCGTTGCAGCCTCTCAACTCCCTCGCACTGCTGCTCGGCGCTGCTGTCTGCAGGGGGGCAAGGCGGCAGGAGAGCTTTGGCAGGCTCACGGCAAGCCCGCTCTGGAGCGCGGCCTGAGCTTGGCCAAGGTAGGCCTGCTTTGTCCAGATGCTGAGATGCTTCATGCTCTTCCCATGCTTGGCCTCTTGGGACTGGTGGGACCATGGCCCTTGGCGCACCACATGCCGCACTCGCAACCGCTGAATGCCATTCCGCCATCTCCGCTGTGCAGGAGAAGGGCGCGCAGCTGAACAAGGCAATCGAGGCCAAGGCGGGCGACAAGTGGCCCCAGGCCCAGGCCGCTGTGGTCTCAGCGTGGCGCCAGGCCAGCGCAGCGGCAGCGGCAGGCTGGGGCGCTGCGCGCCGTGCCGCCCTGGCTGCGTGGCAGTCGGAGGTGCGAGCTAGGTGCTGGTTGTGCGGAAAAGATCACAGGGTCGCCATCGTGGGGCGAATGCGCTAATAGGACTTGCACACGCATGCAGCGGGCGCAGCACCCACCTTGCCTGCTGCCCGAACAGGCGCGCGCCTGCGTGTCTTTCACCCCCGCAGGCGCTGGCGGCCGTGCGCCCCACCCTGGCGGCGGGGGCAGCCAAGGTCAGCGCAACGTGGGTGCAGGTGCAGGACGAGCTGGAAGGCATGCTGATCAAGTGAGTGGCTGCTCAGTCCGATCTGTTGCGGGTGCATGCCGTTGGATGAGCGTGCGGTGGTGGGAGAAGGGTGTAAGCTCAGCTCTCATCACGTCGGCAACCTGCCCAGCCGCGGCAGCCAAGGGCGGTCCTTCCCGGCCATGGGCTGCCCATGCGCTGCTGCCGCAAGCTCCACGCTGGCTGGCATCGAAGTAGCTCCATGCTGCTGCTGCCGCTGCCGCTGGTTTCGCACCGGCTCTGCTCCGCTGCCCCTTGCATCGGCCGCAGCCAGCCCTCCACTGAACCATGCAAGCTTCCTGCTACCCTGCTCCCGCACCCACAGCCTGCTCAGCAAGAACAACAACACGGCGCCGCTGGCACGCCGCCCCTATGTGTCTTACATGGTGGGTGAGGGCGCGTGCAAGCTCTGCGCCAACGAATGGGGCCTGCTGGCACAGCGGCTGGCTGAGTAGCATGCGCTGGTTCAACAATAGCAGAGGACACACACTGACCGAACAATAGTGGACGCATACTGGCCTGCCGGAACCTCCCTGCCCTGCAGGTGTATGCCGCCCTGCTGGTGCCCGCTGTCACCTTTGGCCTGCCGCTGCTGGTCCTGCGCCGTGCTGGCCCCAAGGTGCGCTGTGTGACTTGGGCTGCGGCCGTGTGCTGCCGCCCTTGGTGCTGCAAGGAGGCGGTTTCATGGGGCACACAAGCAAGCCAGAAAAGCTTTGCCCTGCATGCTTGCACAGCTCAGTGGCCCTGGCGCAGCTTGAGGTTACAGACAACCTCCCACTCGAGTTTCCCCTGCATGCAGGCGGGCGAGAGCAGCCAGAGCACCGGCAGCGCCCCACTGAGCAGCAAGAAGAAGAAGGGCAAGGCCGGCAAGCACTGAGCAGTCGCTGCGAGGCAGCTCTGAGCGCTAAAAGCTGTGGTCCCCCAGCGCCGACTGTGCTGCTGAGGGGGCTGACAAGCAGCTAGGGCGTGCCCCAAGCCCCAGGAGCTGCCGCGTACTGATTGCTAGGCCTGGGTGGGACCTTTGCTGCTGCCTGCCTCGTTCTGATCGCTGGGCCCAGCCAGGCCCATTGGTCCATGCTGTCTGCCGGCCATCACAGTCCTCAGTGGATCTGATGGTGGCTTACCATTCTGTGCACAGCTGCTGCCTGCTCCCCTCTTGCTAAACTGCTTTGCTGGGTCCATTATACATAGATCTGTTAGCCCCTTTTCGTTTGCTTGCCTGCGTGTTGTTTCTGCTGCCCTTTTATTTGTCTGGTGCTGCTGGTGCAATATAGCAGTCTCCACTGGGACTCTAGCAGGGTCTAGCAGGTTGCGCCTGAAAATGTGCAGGGTCTGCGGCAGCATGCAAGTAGCTGCAAGCGTGGTGTGGGACAGCCGAGTGTACCGCCTCCAAATTTGCGGCGGAGCTCGAGAGGCGGCACAGCAGGCGGCGGCAGAAGGGCGGGGCGCCTCTTTGAAGCGCGCCAGAGCGCACGCGGTGCCGCACACCCCAGTGCTTGTCACTGGTCGGCCAGCCAGCAAGCAAGCGCTTGAGCGGGGTGTTTGTGCCCCGTCGCGCGGGTGCCGTCCACAGCCGCCGGCCTGCGCCGCTGCAATCACCGCGAGCAGCAAGCTGAGCGGGGGCATTCCAGCCATCACTCCATCCGCTGCAGCTCCCGCTGCTGGTCCCGCCGCCGGCCACCGCCGCCGCCGCCAGCAGGCCTTGAGAGCAGCTGTCATGCCGTGGTGCACTCCCCCCACTGCCGACCAGGCCCGGCTGGCACTGCAGGCAAGTCCAGGTGGTCGAGTTCCGCTGCTCTGTGGGTCAACCCCCCAGCCTCTCCACTTGACTTGCCCGGACTGTGCGTGCTCACTGCCGCAGGCGGCGCTGGCGGTGGCAGTGGCCTGCCTCTTTGCCGTGGTGGACCCTCTTTGGTCGCACTGGGGAGCCAACGGCACATGGGTCATCGTGTCGGTCATGGTCACCTTGGAGCCCACCATGGGCGGCGGCATTCGCAAGTCGTACCACCGCGTGCTGGGCACGCTGGCGGGTGGCCTGGCGGGCCTGGCCGCTCTCTACCTGGCATTTGCGGCCGCGGGCGGCGAGCAGTGGGCAGGTGGGGGAGGGCTGGGTGGCGTGCAAGTTGGTCGGGCGTGGCTGGGGCAGTGAAGCTAGGGGGCTGCCTGTCTCCAGTTATGTGTGTCGTTGTCGATCCGTTCAGCCGCGTCTCGCTAAGCTGCGCTGCCCAGCAGACCCGCAGCATTCCTGGCACACCTGCCGAGCCGCCGCCCCTTTGCCTGCTGCCTGCAGGCGGGTCTGTGGAGATGGCGGTCATGGTGACCGTGATCCAGGTGCGCCCCTGTGTGGCTGGGTGTGCCGCCTGCCGCTGCTGCCTGCCAACTTGCGGAGCAGCATTGAGGAGCACTGTGAAAGCACATCAGCGCTCTGGCTACCAGCGCTTGGCCAGCCAGCGGCAAATCATGCCTCGTATGCGCACTCAACTGCGCAACGCCTCTGCTCAATGCTCTGCGCATGCCATCTCCAACCGCAATGCGCTCGTGCAGCCGCTGCAGCAGCAGCCAACGTCCTCGGCTGCGGCTGCTCCCGAAAGCACATGTGGAGAGTCCTTTATCAGCTGTTCCCTGTGTGTTCTCTCCTGCCGCAGGCGCTGTTTGCCGCGGTGCTGCTGGTGTGGAAGGTGCAGCACCCATCATACAGCTACGCCTACCTCGTGGCAGTCTTTACGATGCCCATCATCTGGGTGCCTGGCATTCGGTGAGGCGCCTGTGCTGAGCTGTGGCTGCAATACTCGTACCAGCAGCCTCCTTGCAGTGGCTGTGGCTGGCTCCAGTGCTGCGTCGTGGCTCCTCAGCTGTGCCGTCAACCTGCTTGAAGTGGCTGTGGAGCCTTGCCACCACAGCAGCAGGGGAGGGCATCGCTTGACCTGCAATGGCATCTCACTCACCACACATGCCGGCAGCCTCATGGCTGGCCTGCAATGGCATCTCGCCCCGCCATCCCCCGACCCACCACCGCCCACCCCACGTGCAGGGCCAGTGAGGGCCAGGTGTGGCCCGCCATCCAGCGCATGCTGTCCATCCTGTTTGGTTTCGGCATCGCCGTGCTGGCCCAGATCCTGGTGCTCCCCGTGTTCGCGCGGCGCCAGCTCACGCAGCGCTTGGCAGATGCGCTGCAGGACAGCGTGACCCTGATCTACGCATCTGCAATGGATGTCAGTGGAGAGCCAGCCGGGCAGGTGCAGCAGGGCGGCAGCAGCGCCAGCAGCGGCACCAGCAGCAGCGGCGGCAAGGAGGCAGCCAGCAAGGCCAAGGCGGCAGGCAAGCGCTCGGCTGTGCTGCAGCGGGAGCAGCGCAAGAAGGCGGCTGGCTTGGACAGCCTGCTGGGTCCCACGGCTGTGGTGAGCGGAGGGGGTGCTGGTGATAGGGGGATGCTTCAGCTGAGGTGGAGCGGGTGATAGGCAGAAGCTTCAGCTCCAAAATGCAGGACTGCCTCTCTGCCTCTCACTGGCTGTTACAAGCCCTTCTTGTACTGTTCGCCCCACTGCGTGCCTTCCACCCATCCAGTGCCCCGTGCGCTGCTGCTGCTGCCGCTCCGCAGGAGCTCAAGCTGATGCCTGGCTCACTCAGTGCAGCAGCGTTTGCGTCCCTAGTGGATGCGGCAGCCGCTGTGGGGTCCACGGCAGTGCACCTGACTGCGGTGCTGGAGGCCGCTCACCAGAATGTGGCAGGCACGGAGCACCACCCGCTGCCCCTGCACCTTGAGGTGCGATACTGCGTGCATGCTGTGCATGCTGATGGCGGCACAGATGGGTTGCGTTGCAAGGGACAGAGGTTGACAGGCAGTACGCCCCTGTGCATGCACGGCTGTGCTGCCAATTTGGTGCTCCCCTAGCCTCGCTGGCCGCTTGCCCGGCCCGCCACACACCAGCCTGTTCCACAATGCGATACCATTGCATGGTTACATGGCCACAATCTCCCTGCCGCAGGAGAGCATCGATGAGGTGGCAGGTGCTCTGGCCGCCGCATTTGCGGCGCTGGCGGCCCGCCTGCGCGGCACGCTGCACAGCTGCTGCATGCAGCGCCTGCATGTGGAGAAGGTGGTGTGTGCTCCCTGCATCCGCCCGGCGGCCAAGGCAGCACACGGCGCTTCACCTATGTTCCCTGTGCCAGCCGCGCCGCCCCGGGACAGCGCAGCAGCGCTGGATGCCGCAGCGGCAGCCTACCAGCGGTTTGTGTTGGCAGCCAATGCGGAGCACGGCTCGCTGCCGCCGCCGGCGGTTGCCATCAGCGAGAGCGCTCGAGCCGCATGCATCGTGCTGCTGCAGCAAGCGCAGCTGGTTGCAGCGGTGCTTCAGGAGGCAGGCGTGCCAGAGGCAGCGGAGGAGGGTGGGGAGACGGTGACGAAGCGGCCGTCGGCTGAGGTCCAGCTGGGCCGGGTTGATGCGGGTGCTGAGGATGGCGGCAAGGCGGCAGGGGTTGGCAAGCAGGGCGACGACATCGTGTGAATGGCAACCTGTGCACCCAGAAATCAGATGCTGCTTGTGCTGCTGCACCGCTCAGTACTGAACTAATCGCATCAAGATTACTTTACACTGTGCATTTCATGAGCCTGTAGAGCTGTAAATGTTGGTAGCTGACGCAAGCAGGCAATGCGGCCCCAAAGGAAACTGAAAGCCAGCGAAGCAACTGACGTGAATGTGAGCGGCTGCGCCAACACAGCGCGGGCACGAAATGCCCAACCGTACCCCAGTAGTGAGCTGTTACAGCTGCGGCAGGTGCAACTCACTGCTCCTAAGCTCCCGCAACATCCAGCACCAGCTGCAGCTGCTGCTCCAGCAGGGCCCAGCTGCCCTCCGCAGCGGTAATCAGTGCGGCATCAAACAAAGCTGCCTGGACGGACAGCGGCAGCGCGGCCCAACGCTGGATGATATCCTGCGTGTGTGCAGTGCCAATGGGAACAGCAGGTTGGTGTGATGGCGTTGATGCAAGCGGGCGTGATCGGGATTGCACAGCATGCTCAGCAGGCACCTTGCACATGGATGCAATTGCTAGCTGAGTGGCAACGCACCTGCAGCACACAGCCACCGTGCCCTGCCAGAACCAGCAGCTTGAGCGCGCGCAGCATGCCGCCAGCGTCCGCCTGCACAGCTGCTGCCTGCAGCGCAGCCTGTGCTTGCTCCAGGAAGCCATGCCTGCGCTCGGCAGCCAGCGCTGCCAGCTGCTCCTGCAGAGAACCGGCGCCTATGGCTGCGTGCTGAGCACCAGGGGCTGCCGGGCAGCAGGCCAGCAGGGAGGGGGCTGCAGGCTTCGCAGGAGCGGTGTGAACAGCAACAGCAGCAGCAGGTGCTGCATCAACGTCCGCATCTGACGCGGAGTCTGCGTGCGCATCTGCAGGCAGGGGCTCAGGCTGCCCCTCCGGCTCTGGAAGCTTGCGCTTGCGTGACCTGCTGGGGCTGGGGCTGGGGCTGGGGCTTGGCGCGCTCACGCTGGCCTGCTGCTGCTGCTGCTGTGCCTGTGTGGCCACCGCTGCCGCTCCCGCTGCTGCCAAGCTGAAGCTGCCATCTGCGTGGTCCATCGGGCCCTGCTCTTCAGCTAGTGCTGCAGGTTCAGCTGCTGCGCCTGCTGCGCCTCGCTGTCCCCAAGCAACTAGCTCTGCTGCAGAGCGGCACAAGTCATCCAGATGCGCTGAGGACTGGGCCAGCTTGGTGCGCAGCCATGCCTCGATTGCCGCCCTTGTCAGCTCAGCGGCGGGAGTCGCCTCAAGCTCAGCCAGCTGCGCCGCTGGCTGCTGGGTCGGCTGCAGCGGGGGCTGCAGCAGCAAAAAGGGCTGTAGCGACTCTGCCGGCTCTGTCTTCACAGCTATGGATGCAATGAGCGGCACAACCGCAGCCAGCCCGGGGGCGGCAGCAAGGGCGGCTGCAGCTGCGTCTGCCGCAGCCACGGCAGAAGGGGCCTCGACAGCTGCCGGTGCAGCGGCTGCGGCGGAAGGGGCTGCAGCAGCTGCCTCTACAAAAACCGCGCCAGCAGAGGGGGCTCCAGCAGCTGCATCTGCCGCGGCGGCGGCTGCAGCAGGAGCGGCTGCAGCTGCGTCTGCCGCCACCGCGGCAGCTGGGGCTCCGGCAGCTGTGGCCGCCGCGGCGGCGGCAGGGGGGTTGCCTGCAGCTGGCCATGGGGGGAGCTCAACAGGCTTCACATCCGCCGCCTTGATGCGCCGCACAAGCACTCGCTCGTCCTGCCGCTTGAAGGCAATGTAGTCTCCTGGCTGAGATCCGCTGTCATTCAGCCAGGCGCGGAAGTCGGCTAACTGCACCATCCAATGGTGGGATGATGGTGGGGAGGTGCAGCATCACGTGCACAGGGCCGTCTGACCGACAGCATGGCCGGATAATTCTGCCTCCAACCACAGCGCTGTGGCTAGCCAAACAGCCGGCCCACCAGCAGTCCAATGACAGCCAAACAGCCGGCTCACCTGCAGGAGCGCCTGCCGGCGGTTGTCCGCCAGCCCGCCCTTCCTGACCACTGCCATGGTGTACTGCTTGCCCAGCTCATCATCGCACACAAACATGCTGTCCTTGGTGCCGTTGTGCTTCCTGGGCGCCAACAGCTTGTCAAACACATCCACTGCAGGGAGCGTTCAGGGACACTGATGGTAAGCCAGGTTCCGATGCACACAGCAGGGGCGTCTTGCGCCCACCATCGACCCGAGCTGTGCGGCACACCCCGTAGCACCGGGGGGCCAACCCCTTTGGGGTGCCCCTCCCGAGGCACCTCAGCCCAGCTCACTGTGAAGGGCCGTCTCGTCACGGCTGTTGAACAGGCGCTTGAACCACCAGCCGCAGGCGCTCAGGTGCCAGTTGGGGCACTCGTAGGTTGACGTCATGGCACCTAGAAAGGGGCAGGGAGCGGCAGCGGCGGTGCGGCAGGGGTGGCGACGACTTGGACAGGAGGGCACAGTTTGCCGTCAGCCAGCCAAGGCGGGCTTGCAGGGCAAGGGCACGCATGCTGGCACCGAGGCAAGCAACCGTGCCTTCTGGGCTTCCTTTCGGAACTTTCGGAGGTCCTCTCGGAGGTGCCCACTGGAGGGGCGGCTGGGAGGAGGCGCGCTCAGTGAGCAGGTGTTTGGCACGCAGGCGAGAACGCAGGACAGCGAGGGTCGCTGGCGCCGCCGCCGGCCGGCCTTGTCAGCAGCGCTCGGCCTGCTGCACA
This sequence comes from Chlorella sp. CH2018, assembly GCA_009928355.1. NCBI lineage: Eukaryota > Viridiplantae > Chlorophyta > Trebouxiophyceae > Chlorellales > Chlorellaceae > Chlorella > Chlorella sp. CH2018. The sequence goes on from VIYQ01000156.1 coordinate 13,556, forward strand.
TTCGTCCCTCTGCTCATTGTTCATTCTCTCTGTTACAGCGCAACTCGTCACAGCAATGTACTCCCATGCGGCACAGCCGAAATGTCAGTGTTCAGCTGGCGGAGCCTGCCCGTGCGGCTGTGTCGCCCGCCGCCCAAATGCCGTGGCGGAGCGTCCCATGATGGCGGCCAGGCTGGGTGCCGCCGCGCTGCTGCGTCGGCCGTGGGCCGGGCTGGGGCTGGCGGCACGGGCAGCAGCCTCCCGCCCAGCCGCGCCGCTGTAGCCGGTGGCCTTGCCGGACGCCTTGACCGCCGCCCACATGTCGGCTGCGAGTGTGGCGGGGGAGCGGGTGGAGCAGTTGGATCTGCGAGAGCCTGCTGCTGCTGGTTTGGCACTTGCTTTCCAGCAGCACATGGCACACCCGGGATGGCAGTTTCATTGGAGGAGGTGGGCAATTCAAAGTTGACCTGCGCGCTGTCCAGCACCCATTCCCTTTCTAAAAAATCACACCCCGACATTTCAACCTTCCCCAATACGCCTACCTGCTTCCGTTGGCACAGCCTCCATGCATTGCAGCGCCAGTGCCGAGTGTGCCTGCACATGCACTGGGATGGCCCAGCGGTCGGCCTTGCGTGCTGTCGCCGCGGCGGCCAGCGCCGCCAAGCGTGCGCCCGCGGGGTTGAAGGCAGCGGCTGTGCCAGCCTGCGCCACAGCTGCAGGAGGTGCAGCCCCGCCATGCTGGCTGGGCACAGACACAGCTCCAGCGTTACCAGCAGGGCTCGTGTCTGCCCCCTCCTGGCCACAGCAGCCCTCGCCCGCCTCCTCAGCTATGGGCTGGCGCAGCTGTGCCAGGGAGCGTAGCGCCTCAGCCAGGCCCTCTAGCGCCGACGGCCTGCTGGGACTGCAGGGCTGCTGCTCAGTCCATCCACCGTTCGGTCCAGTGCCGTGACCCAGAGCGTGGGCTGCTGCTGCTACCGCTGCACAGTCCCTGCCCCGCAGGCTGCGGGCCGACGGCAGGGCGCTGCCCGCAACACTCCCGTTCCCGCTGCCGCCGCCCAGGTGGCGGGCTGAGGCAGCGCCGCTGCCCAGCACATTGCCGCCCCGCGCCACCCAGCTGCTGCGCCGCGGCGTGCTGGCAATCAGCTCCCTCGGGGTCAGCCCGCTGCCACCGCTGTCCAGGGGCAGAAGCGGCGGCGGCGCCAAAGCGTGCGGGTCCTGCCATGTGCCGGGCACAGCCAGGTCCCAGGTGTGCTTGCCAAACACGCCAACCAGGACGCCAGCCTGTGTCCACACGCTGACCGAGGCGTCCTGGGCTCCCACCAGCAGCAGCCCCTTGCCCGGGGCCAGGGGGTCCAGGCTGACAATTGGCGCCTCAGCAGCGCGCCAGTGCGCCAGCCGCCTTGGCACAGTGGGCGCAGCAGGGGCAGCAGGCGCTGCATCCAGCCGAGCCGCCGAGCCGCCGCCCTGATAGGCGGCAGCAGCAGCCAGGCCAGACAAGTCCCACAGCGCCACATGGCCGCTGCTGTCTCCAGTCCATATGCGCAAGCTGTTGCCTGCTGCCTGCTCCACGCATGCCGCACTGACGCAGTCCTGAGGGCGGTGCGCCACCGCTATCCGTGCCAGCAGGCGGCACGGCACTGGTGGCGGTGCAGGTGCTGCCTCCCCCTGCTCCGCAGGTGCCACTGGGCTGCTGGGGGGACTAGCAGCACTACTGCCGTCCAGCACACCGGCCGGCAGCTCCACAGCCCACACCTGCATGCCTCCATCCTCGCCAAACGCTGCCAGCATCGGCCAGTGGGCAGTGGTCTCGCCGCTGCTGGCTGGCAGCCAGCACAGCTTGCGCACCGCCCGCTCAAACTGGGCGCCGCCGTAGGCAAATGTAGCCAGGCAGGTGCCCAAGGGCAGATGCCACACCCGCACCTCACCCTCAAAATCGCCTGCAGGGAGGCAGAGGGCAGGCAACGAGAGAGGCGGGTGGCCCTTGCACGTGCTCACCACAAACCCCAAACACCAGAGGTGCGACGCAGGGTGCTGGTCTATATGCTCAGCAGCTCCCACGATGCTCAGCAGCTCCCCAAGCAGGCCCCACACTTCCCTCCGCCTCGCTCACCGGTGGCAGCCACATGAGGGCCCAGCGGCGTCAGGCTCAGCACATCCGCGGCATGCCCTGGCAGCCGCCGGCTGGAGTCGCAAACACGCTCCTCACCCTCCTCCCACACACACAGGGCGCGGCACCAGCCAGTGGCGAGCACCAGGTTGGGTGCGTCGCTGCTGTTGCTGCTGTCACTGCCCGCGCAGCTGCCAGATGGGCAGCCCTCTACAGGTGGCCCATGCGCCTGGCTGGCACGCTGTGCTTGCATGCTGAGCAGGGCATGCTCCGACAGCTCAGAGTAGCCCTCCCTGCTGCCCGCTGCTCCGACTTCAAGTGGCGGCTGCCCGCGCCCGCTGCTCTCCTGCTGCTGAACCACAGGCTGCTCCCCAGCCGGCTGAATTTCACACACCTCTCCGCCCTCATCTGCTGCCTGCTGTGTTGCTGCGCGCGGTGCTGCTGCCGCCACAAAGACCACCGCAGTGATCTCCTTGCCTCCCTCGTGCTGCCGGCTGCCGCGCCGGCGGCTGCCATCCTGAAACTCCCGCAGCACCGCCCTGCAGGGTTGGGTGAGGGCTGGTCGGCAAGCGCTGACAGCAGCAGCAGCAGCAGCAGTCCATGATGGTGACATCATGCACGACCGTACCTCCTGCTTGGGAAGCAAGTACACCTGGGTCAGCAGTCACACTCTCTGAGCTCACCCGCTGTTGAAGTTGTAGGCCCGCAGGCCGCCGGCATCAGTGGCGGTCAGCAGGCGGCGCTGGGCCGCATCGAAGGCCATGGCCGTCAGCCGCTCGCCGCTGCTGCTGCTGCCGCTGCAATGGCCGCCAGCAGCAAAGGGCGAGGCAGCGCCACCGGCAGCAGACCTGGCGCCCGCAGCCGAGGCGGGGGCAGCGTGCAGGGAGAAGCCGCCAGCGCGGCGGCCGTCTGCCAGATTCCACAGCACGATGGTGCCGCCCTCGTCCCCCGACACCACCTGGGAAGAAGCGGAGGGGGAGCAGCATGAGTTAATGACCAAGGCAGCTCTTCCGATTTGGAGCCAGATCTGCACTCTCCAGCCATCAGCACACAGCAGCCACCCAACGAGCCATTCTGCCCATCATCCCTCACAACCCCCAGCCCACCCCTGAGAAGGTGGAGTTGTACAGTGCAGCCACCAGGCGGGAGTCATGGGAGCGGTCCACCTCCACGGGCCGGTGGGCCAGCACTGCTGGCCGATGCGACACACTGCGGGGGTGCAGCAGAGCGGGGCCGGTGTGGAGCAGCCGGCCAGCTGCTGCCATTTTGGGCTGCAGCCACAGCATGGGGCAGCGCACAGCAGGCAGTAGTGCCCTGCTGGAATGCAACAGGCACGGTATGCCAGACAGAACCTGTTGGAGCAGCCACGCTGCACAGAACCGATGCAAGCGTATGGTGTGACGCACCACACCAGGCGGCGGCGGGAGCTGTCATATGCGATGGCCCAGGGCTTGCTGTCCTCGGGACGCAGCCAGTCTGTGGCAGGAGGCAGTACGGGTGTAAAAACTCAGTGAGGCGTGACTTCTGAGGGCAGGACATGTGCAGCGACGCCAGGGTACGCAGCTCTGTTGGTTGCTCACAGCGTGCTCCCTGCTCCACAGCAGCCCCACCCCTCCCAGCCCTCCCTCCCTGCCTGCCTGCCCCTGCCCACTCACCCTGGTGGCCCAGCGCCTGCACACACTTGTGGTTGCGCAGGTCCCACACCCGCACCACGTGGTCATCGCTCAGGGTGATGACCTGGGGAAAAGGGAAATTAAAAAACATCGCTCAGGGTGATGACCTGGGGGGGACGGGCACACCGGTTGAGCATGGGGCAGCGGCCGGCAACATGCACGCCAACAATGCGTGCGGGATGCACTGCCGTGCAGGCAACACTGCACGCCTCCTCCGCAACAGTCTGCCACCCAGTGCAGCTGAAGCCCCCACCTGGCTCTGCTCGTCCGCCACCACCAGCTGGCTCACGCCTGCAGAGTGCCCCGCCAGCTCCCCAACCTGCACACATGCGGCAGCAGCACAAACAAGCACGCATGGCGCAGGTCGTGCACAGCGGTGTGGGTGCACGCTGAGTGAAACCGAGGCTGAGAGGCTTCAGCGGCAGCCAGCCAGCCAGGCCATATGCAGCCTGCCGCACACCTTGCGGTTCACGTTGCCCTTGGGCTGCCACAGCAGTACGCTGCGCTCAACGCCGCCGCTGCAAAGAGCAGGGTTGAGTTGCCACTACTGCTCAGCAGGCACGTGCGCAGTGCCGGCATGCAGCGCACCCAGGCCTAACATCTGCTCAACCCCCGTCTGCCCTTCCACCAGCTGCACTTGTGTACCCGAGCCAAGCCCACTTGCCCAACCACCGCCCACCTGGCCACCAGCGAGAAGGCGGGGGAGTATCCAAAGGTGCGCACGGGCTTGCGGTGCAGACCCACAGAGGCCACCAGCTTGCGCCGCTCCAGGTCCAGCATGGCCAGCGTGGCATCTAAGCTGGAAGACACCAGCCCCACATCTGGGAGGGGAAATGGGGGCAGGCAAGCTCCGCTGGCTGATCGCAGCAGCATGCCGCCTGCCTGCCTTCAGCACAGCAAATAGGCAGCTGCAGGCAAGCAATACAGCCTGCCCAGCAAGGCGCTCACCGGCGATGTGCTCCACGCGGGTGACCCAGTCTGAGTGGCCGCTGTGCAGCACCTGCACGATTGAAGGAAAGAACAAGAGTGAGACGGCTTAGGATGTGCCATGATGGCCTGGGTGCCATGCGCTCGCAGCTGCAGTGCACTGTTGAACTGTCGAGCTGCCCACGAAGAGCAAGCTCACCTCGAAGTCCTTGCGCGGCGCCAGCGGGCGGTCGCTGTGCAGCGGCGGCGGCTCGCACTTGAGCAGCATGACCGCCCCCTCTGCAGGCAGGGGAGGGGTGGTATGGGTTGAGTGTGTGTCTGAGGGGCAGGCAATGTGTGCCAGCTCCCCTCAGTGCAGCAAGCTCCCCACCCGCCTGCAACCGCTCTCACCAGTGTCGCCCCACAGCAGGCCCGCCGGCGCCCCAGCCTCCCGCTGCAGCTCCGCCAGGCACTGGGGCGGGCCCATGGTGCCCGGGCAGGTCAGGCGGGAGGACAGCTCAAAAGTGGAACGCACCGGATCGTAGAAGGTGATCTGAGGAGCGGTCAGGGATAGCGGACGGGTGAGGCCGATGCAACGCAGGGAGGCGGGCAGGCGCCACGTGCCAGCACGGCACCTCCCCAGCTCCATGTGCTGCCAACGTCCACCCTGCAACACCTGGCTCACCAGCCCCACAACGACCAACCCACCGTGCGGTCCTGTGCCGCCACCACCAGCTTGCGCCAGGCGGGGCTGTCCACAAACAAGCAGTCGGTAACCCAGCCGGGGCCGTTGGCCAGCGTCTGGCGCGGCGCCAGGTCACCGGCAGCCCACACCCTGCAGAGGGCCGGGCAGCGTGGCAGCGTCAGCCGCAAGCTGGGAGGCAGGGCACGGCGCTCCAGCTGTGCCGGCTGGCGTATGCAGCAGTGCAGCCTGCAGCAGGCATGCCCCAGGAGCAGCCAGCCAAGCCACCCAGCACACCGAGCCACTATGCAGGCAGGCACCCGCCTGAGCTGGCCGCCGCGCCCGGCGGTGACGTAGCTGTCCAGTGGGGAGGGGCAGCAGTACACGTGCTCGGCCGGCTCCTTGTGCCGCGCACCGCGCCACTCCTTGCGCCAGTGGTCCTGTGTGGGGAGGGGGCACGGCTTGGGCTGGGATGAAAAGGGTGGGTGGCTGAGTTGACGGCGGCAGTTGCAGCAGCAGGGTGGAATCGCAGAGGACAAGCATGCGCCGCCTGCTCTTGGCACAGCAATGCTGCCGCCCCAACCCCACCCGCCGCCTGCCTGGGGATGCAGGCGCCAGTCAGCGCTGCCGTCGCCGCCCCCACTGGCGGCGCGCTGCAGCAGGAAGTGAATGCGCAGCAGGTGAGCGTCCGGCAGCGCAGAAGCGCAGGCGGCCCAAACCCAGCAGAACCGCGGGCCCAGCTGCCCACCTGCAGGAAAAAGTAGTTGACAAACTCCTCCCAGTCGATGGTGCCGCCGCAGTCGGCATCGATGCGCATGAAGAGCTGTGCCACCTGCGGGGCAGCGGTGGGGGTGAGCTGGTAGCGGGGGGTGATAGTTGCACAGCTGCAACGAGAGGTTGTGACAGGGCTTTCTGCTTGCACACCGCATTGTCGGCTGAAACTAAGTGTGCAGAGTGCATCAAGCCACGGCGTGGCGGCGCGTGGCTGGCCCGGCCGCCAGCACAGGCTGCAGCACCCACCTCTGCCTGCGACAGCGACTGCCCCAGGTACGGCCCCAGCTTCTCATTAAACTTGTCGGGGTCCAACTCCCCGCTGCCGTCCTCGTCCGCCTCCTGCAGCAAGAGAGGGCAAAGAGAGAGGGTGAGCGCACAGGCTGAGGAGCGTGCAGCAGGGCAAGCGCCGACGGCCGGCGGCGGCACGACACAGCACGGGTGATCGGCAGGTCACATTCAAGGCGGCCGGGCATACCCCTCGCCCACTAGCGCACCTCAAACACCCGCTTCATGTGGATGAGGTTCTCCAGGTTGATTTCGTACTCCATGGCGCCCAGCTGTGGTCGGAGGGAGGGGGCAAGGCAGCGGCCGAGGTGATGCGCGAGTGTGGGCGGGCCTGCCGCTGTGGCAGCGTCTGAATGAGGCAACAGCATGGCACCTAGATGTTGAGCATGTCCTTTCAAGGCCTGCAGCCAAGCCAGGCTCACGCTGGTTCAACGGCGCCGGCGGGGTTCGGTTGGCGGCGGCGTCGCCGCCGGTGGCTGTTGCAGGGCGCTGCCGGCCCACCGATTGCTCGCAGTGCCTTTGGTGTGTGTCAGCGATATAAATACGGCCGCGGGACGAGCGCCGGGGCCCTGGCCCGGGCCGAAACGCAACGGGGAGTGACGGACACGCCGGGCGGCAATCTCGAGGACGTGTAGGATTAGCTGCGAGGCTTCGGAAGCGGCGAAACGACTGAAAGCCGCCACAGCCGAGGCGCATTGGGCCCCTCATGCCGGGCCCACGGCCCGCCCTGCAAACGAGCCCTGCCGCCTGCCAGCCCACAGATCGTGCCTCCGTGCATCGCCCGGCAGCAGTCACGGCCCTTCGCACGCCTGCTCGAGCGCGCTCCTCCGCCAGCCGGCAGCCAGAGGCCAGTCCGCAGCAGCAGGTGGGCTGGATCATCGGCCTGGTGCGCCAGCAGAGCCAGCAGCGACCGCCAAACGCTCACGATCGCCACGGCCGCTCCCCGCCTCACTCCTCCCGCCTCCCCGC
>VIYQ01000158.1:0-14752 GCA_009928355.1 Chlorella sp. CH2018
GGGGGAGGGCAGGTGTGGGGAGGCAGCAGTGTGGCGGGCAGGGCTCGGTGCGCAGCCTCAGCAGCAGGGCAGCAACGCCGGCAGCGCTGCCACGCAAGGGCAGACCACATCCCGCTGCCGCCTACAGTATACAGCTCTGCTCAGTCAAGCAGCCAGTCCCCTAACAAGAGATGGCCTTGAGCTGAAACCATACATCTCCAAAAGATACAAGCAAGTGCACCACGCATCCCCACAAGAGGCAAGCAAGCGCAACCACGCATCCCCACAAGATGCAAGCAAGTGCACCGCGCATAGAGGCGGCTAAGACCTAGACAGAAGCCGCGCACCGGTCGTACACATCGGCCCCAGACTCTCCGTTGGGGAAGCGGTAGAAGAAGCGGCCAAAGCGCAGGCGCTCCGCCTTTTCCCGCTTCTTGCCCTCGGCATCCTGAAAGTTCCTGCAAGGAGGGCGGGAGGGGCGGGGGGAGCGGCATACGGGAGCTGGCGGTGAGGTAGCGCGGGAAGCCAGACAGTAGCAATGGGCGGCTGCCTTTGAGCACGGCTTGCCCTCGGCGTCCTGGATGTTGCTGCAGAGGGAGAAGACGGGCGGGGGGAGCAGCACACAGCCATGCCCATTCAACCAAACCGCCCTGCTCATACAGCGCAGCAGTGCTGCTGTCTGCGCCGCTCTCCCACAGCCCCGCTCCCGCGGCTGCACCCCCTCCTGCACCTTCCTCGCAGCCCATGTTCACGAGATGTTGTTTCCCAACATCAGCAGCCGGCTTCCCAGCAGCCATGTTCAAAACCAGCAGCCGCACCCATCCACCAGTCACCAGCAGCCTCTCCCAGACATGCTCATGAGTTACTCTGCCTCAAAAGTAGCAGCCTCACCCAAAGTCCTGCTCCCGCAGCTGCACCTCTTCTTGCACGCCCTGCACCTGCTCCGGGTCAAAGGCCTGCGCCAGCCCCTCGTATGTCTGCAACGCACATGAGGCAGAACAATCAGTTAAGTGTGTGTGTCGCACAGCGACCGAGATGCTGCCCACACAGGGCCCACAGGCCTGCACCAGGCGCTGGAATGTGTGCAGAGCTCCATTTGGGCCACATGCCGTGAACGGAGGCTTGCAGCGCGGGCAGAAAGCAGCATGCTGGGCGTGGCCAGCCGCTCTGAACAGCTGCAGCGTGACGCACACCACAGAGGCAGCAGCAGCAGCAGCAGCAGCAGCAACTTCATTCACGCACACCTGGCGCGAGCGCAGGTAAGGGCTGGTGTAGAAGAACAGCTTGTAAGGCTTGCCACCATTGGCTGCATCCATGTACGTCCGCAGCCGGTCGCCCGCGCTCATGGCCTGTGAGCGGATAGGATAGCAAGCACAGGCGAATCAGCGACCGCAGAAGCTGGCAGCATCCATGCATGTCTGCAGCCAGCCACCCATGCTCTTGGCCAGCAGGGGCGCAGTTAAAAGTGCGGAGGCTCAGCCGGGTGGCTGGCGGCGGAGCGTGGCGTGGCGCCGTGGCCACCCAGCGGCTGGCACACGCGTTGATAGGCCAGTTTTGGGAGAGAAAAGCCTGGGCCAAAGGCAAACCAGCACTGGGAACAGACCGGAAGCACCACCTCAAGCACCTGCTGCCAGCCGCGCGCGGTGAGCGGCACGCGTGGGTCGGGCAGGTACGTGTCTGCATATCAAGCAGGGTGCAAAGTGAAGGCTGAGGGGCAGCAGATTTGGCCCAGGGGCCTGCCATTAGAAGCCAGGCCACTTGACGCATGGTCCGCGGCCAGCATGCAACCATCCACACTGCCAAGCGCCATGTAGCCACAAGCTTGCCATGCCCTGCAAGCTGTGCAAGCAGTCCCTGCAGGCACGTCCTAGCCAGCACTGCTCACATGCGATGTTGTCCACGTTGCCCTCGCTCTCAGCATGGCGTACCTGCAGGAGGGGCAGGCCGCCATAGAAGATTGCAGACAGCATGCCAGCAGACCGCGCAGCTCATCAGGACGATGCAGGAGGGCAGGATGTAGGCGGCACGCTGGTGCGCGCAATCGCAAAAACCGTGCACAGCGCAGCAGCACCCAGCAGGAAGATGCGGGATGGCAAGCTGTTGATTAAGGCGTGCAGCTCAAGCACACAAAGGAAAAAACATGTCAGCAACTCCTCCAGCACCCACCAGGAAGATGCGGGAAGGTAGGATGCGATAGTCACGCGGCGTAGCACCCCTGCCCAGTCGCAACATAAGGAGGGGCGAGCACGATGAGGCGGTTGCACGCGCGATCCAATCCACGGGGCGGCATGGATCCAGCGTGCAGAGCCAAGATGTCCGCTGGCATGCGCTGGCAGCCCACAGCTGTGCATGCAGAGTGTGCTCTCACCCAACCGCCGCAACGACAGCCAGAAGGTCAAGCTACAAATCATCGTTAGCTCACCAGGCAGTTGAGTGGTACCGCGCGTCATAGAGCCCCACCAGGCGCCGGTCGTGAAGCGCTGCACCTGACACAGCTGCATCGTGCCGCGCCGCCTCCTCCTTGACGCGGCCAATCATGGGGGCTGCTGCGCCTGCTGCACTGCCTGCTGTGCCTGCTGAGCCCGCCAGCGCTGAGTCCTGCACGTAGCCGCTGCTGGGCGGGCCATCCAGCAGCCCAGTCCCATCGCAGCTGCTTGAGGCCTGGGGAGCTCCGTCCCTGCTGAAGGCGACGCCGCCCTCCCGATGCACCGCCTCGGCTGCCTCGGCGGCTGCCTCTGCCGCTGTGACCGCTGTGGTCGACTGCACCACTGCCTTGCCCACTGCCGCCTCCATTTGGTGGATCATGCGCTGCTGCGCCTGCACCAGCCGTGCCTGCAGGCAGTTGAGCCACAGCGGGAGACCAGAAAGGGTGGGCTCACAGGGGGCAGCGGTGCGGTGGCTTGGAAACGGCAGTGCCTGCAAGCGAAGACAGAATGGGCACGAGGCATGGCAGCACCCAGTCCAAACCTCGCCAGCCAGCCAAGCAGCACTCGCCCAGCACCCACCTGTGCAATGAGCAGCTGGCGCAGCTCAGACACCTCCTGCTTCAAACTATCTACCTCGTTCTGCTCTGCCCCCTCCGCCTCCTCCTCCTCCTCCTCCTCCTCGCTGCCGATGAGGATCCCCAGCGCCACGTCCTCGCTGCGCATGGAGGGCGGCGGCCGCGGGGCTGCCCCCGTTGGCTGCAAAGCTGCTGCTGCGGGGCCGTCGATGCCGCTGGGTGATGCCGCTGCGGCTGCTGCGGGCACAGCGGGAGCCGCTGCAGGCACCGTTTCACCGGCCTCTACATAGTCCACACTGCCAAAGGCCTCAGCGTCGGCTCCTGGTCCCGAGGCCCCGCTGGCAGCACGTGCAGCCGGCTGCTGCCGCATCATGCGGACGAGCTGCGAGGGCCGGCGGCGGCTGGCAGCGGCGACTGTCGGGCAGCGGTAGGGCTGCTGCAGGCCGCTCTGCTGGGTGCGCCTGCTGCAGGGACCACCCGCTGACGCCACAGCGCCCGCCTGGGGCGCCGCAAAGGGCATACCTTGCCTCCTGCGGGCTGCAGCGGCGGCAGGAGAAGCTGGAGAGGAGCCCTGGGCAGCTGGATACGCGTTTTACGCTGCAGAGGCGTCGCCGGCAGCTGCGTCAGGCCGGTGGGTCAGCCACGAGCAGGGTTTCGGGTGGGCACTCGGCGCAGCGGCGTGCAGGCTGCAGGCAGCTGTCGGCGGCGATCGAGCCAGCAGTCAATGCGATCTGGCAAGCGCGATGGGCCCTCCTCCAGCCGGGGCAAGCCGCGCATTTAGCCTCCCACCCGCCCTGACCGCCCATCGCAGCCCTGGGCCGCCCGATCGACCTGTGGTATCGCTGTCGAAGCTGTGGCAAGGCACCGGGCCTGCCACACGCCTCCCAGCGCGCGCCTCTATGTCGCTGGCCTCCTGCCTGCGCCTCTCCCTCGTTCAGCGGAGCAGGGCAGCCCTCCCGTACAGCACAACCACTCTGCGCCAGGCTCTGGCCCCCAAGGTGGGCGCGCCCAGCCGCCGCTAGCTGCCGCCGCCGGCTTGCTCTGCCACTCTTCCTGCATCGCACTTGCAGCCTGCTCAACATCTGAGAGCAGCTGTGATCCAGGTGATCACTGAGCCAGCAAGGCTGTCCCCCGGGCGAGCGGCTTCCACATGCTCTGCCGGTCAGCGCTGCACACCACCTTGTAGTGACGCAAACCAAGACGGGCCTGCCTGCTACCATGCTTACCATTGTGCTTGCAGGCGCTCCGCGTCGCAGCACCCAGCAGCAAGGCAGGGACCAGCGGCCGCATGCAGCAGGCAGGCGTGGCATCTGCGGCGGCGGGCGCTGCCGGCGCAGCTGCCCCCGCAGCCAATGCCGCCAAGGCGCCGGCTGACGCCAAGGTGGCGCGCATGAGGGAGGCCATGGCAGCGGCAGACAGCGGCAGGGGTGTGCAGGCCTTTATTGTGCCCTCCGAGGACCCGCACATGGTGAGCGAGGAAGGGGGAAATGCACAAGAGCTGCGCCGGTGCTTGCACTTCCATTGCCGCCCACTTACCATCAGGCGCGCACTGTGTTGTGCGTGTGGTGACGTCGAGGCGCTGCCGCCGGGCCCTCCCGCTCATGCAGAGCGAGTACCCACCCGACTGCGACGCCCGCCGTGCCTTCATCTCTGGGTTCGACGGCTCGGCAGGCACAGCGGTGGTCACCACCGATGCCGCGCTGCTGTGGACCGACGGCCGCTACTTCCTGCAGGTGGGTGCTGGGTGTGGGTGCTGGTTGTGGGTGCTGGGTGTGGTGGTCGGCTGTTGGGGTGGGCTGGACTGCTTGTTAGGGGGAGCATGCCACAGTGGTGCTGCTGTGGACCGGCGGCCGCTAGTTCCTGCAGGCGTGCCTCCCCTTCTCATGTGGGTTTGGGCCGATTTGAGTTTGTCGGTTGCAAAACGACCGTGCCGAGCAGCAGCCGGAACCGGTCTGCACTTGTATACCGCCCTGCATTGCGCTGCTGATCCTTCGAATGTGAGCCGTATCGCCGTGTTTGCGCTGCCTGCGCTGCCGCAGGCGGAGCAGCAGCTGGGGCCCGATTGGACCCTCATGCGCGACAGCACTCCCGGTGTGCCCCCGGTGGGTTGTTGATTGTTGAAGCCACTTTTCTTGCTGTTTCACTGCAGTCCCCGTGGCCATTGCAGTGGTGCCTGGTTGGGGCGCGTCTTGTGTGTTGCCTCGTAGCCTCACTGCTTGCCATGGCAGTGCCTCTCTGCGTCCTTGTTTCTGCTGCTGCAAGGCCGGCCTGCAGGCTCGCTGCCAGCGCCGCCCTCCCCCTGCCGCGCAGCTCCCTCTGTCTCACTCATGCCTCATGCTCCCTCAATGACCAAAATGCAGCTGCAAGACTGGCTGGCGGAGTCGCTGCCAGCTCCACTCTCCCCCCGCTGTGTAGCTCTCTTTTACTCAGCAACCGCGTTCCCCCATGACACCTGCAGCTGCAAGACTGGCTGGCAGAGTCGCTGCCAGCGGGCGCACGTGTGGGCATCGACCCTTGGGTGCACACCGTAGAGGCTGCTGAGAAGCTGCGGCGCCGGCTCAAGGCAGGTTGCTGTGTGCTGGTGTTTGGTGCTGTGTTAAAGGAAGGATTGTGACTGCAGCGCACCGATGGTTGGCTGCTCCTGGGAACCCCCAGCCCAGAGGCGGCAGGTATGCTGGAGAAGCAGCGGCGCCGGCCCATTGTCATGAGGCTGACTGGGTGCTGTAATGGATGTGCCTGTTCTTTGCTTTGGCGTGAAGAACATCGCAATTGCTCACGAGGGTGGTTCTGGCGGCGCCTGTTGCCCATCGCCCAGCATATGCAGCACAGCATGCACATCCCCTGCAAACCTCCCCCGTGCTCTGCAGGCCAGCGGCAAGACGCTGGTGGCGCTGGAGGGGCCAAACCTGGTGGACGGCGTGTGGGGCGCGGCGCGGCCGGCAGCCCCCAGCGTGAGCGCAGAGGTTGGGAAAATGAGTGTTGCAACGCTTGGCAGCTGCAGGCGGGGTTGGACACAGCAGCCCCCAGCGTGAGGAGTGCACGGGGGCATTGTTCAGCGGTGGGGACGGGAGTGCCGGTTGAAATGAGAGTCGCTTAAAAGCTGTGGGCAGGGGTGGTGCACAGCAGCCCCCAGAGTGAGTGCAGCGCCTGCTTGTCATGCGGCCGAAGCATGCCAGCCCTGCAGGCCAGGCATAGCCCGGCGGCTGAAATGCTGCTCACCCCAACTCCTCTCTCCACCAGCGGAGCATGGCAGGCCTTATAAGTCCAAGCGAGGTTGCACCTATTTTGTGAGTGCTGCACACCCCAACTCCCCTCTGCGCAGGCGCCCCTGCGCGTGCATGCGCTGGAGTGGGCGGGGCAGAGCGTGGCAGACAAGCTGGCGGGCCTGCGGCGGCAGCTGGCTGAGGAGGGCGCCGGCGCGCTGCTGGTCACCATGCTGGGTGCGCTGCGCTGCGCTGCGCATGCTGTGCCATGCTCCCTGCATGCTGTGCCGTGTCCTGCTGCATGCATTCATTGACATGGCACGCTGTGTTGGTGCCATGCTGCGGCGGGCAGGTGGGCTGCTGGGAGGAGCGTGCTGCCGCACCACGCAGCCTGCGGTGCTTGACAGGTGATCGCATGCGCTGTGCTGCAGATGAGGTGGCCTGGCTGTTCAACCTGCGCGGAGGCGACGTGGCCTACAACCCCGTGTTTGTGAGCTTGCTGTTGTGGCTTTGCTGTGCAGCTGGCCTGCAACCCTGTGGTTGTACCATGACACCGATTGGTGCATGTCAGCGACACTGTGGTGGCAGCTGCGTACACCCGCCCGGCTAAATGCTTGCCATCCAGCTGGCTCCCCTTGACCCCCGCCCCACCCCAAATGGTGTTTGCTCTTGGTCTAACATCCGTCCCTGCAGGTCAGCTACGGTGTGGTGACCGCTGAGGGTGCCACCCTGTATGTCGACACCAAGAAGGTCACCCCAGAGTGAGCTGCCACTCGTATCGCTTGTTTCTGATGCTTGCCCGCAGACTGCCTGCCGCACATTGCTAGGCTGCACTGCCCTCCTTCGCGCGGGTTGAAATCGGCTCACTCTTGTACCGCAGGGTGTCTGCCCAGCTAGGCAAGGCAGGCTCAGCATTTGCTTAGCCACGCTTGCTGGCACGGTTAGAACGGCAGCTTACCCCTTCCCTTCCTGTGCCCTGCAGGGTGTCTGCCCACCTGGGCGAGGCGGGCGTGGCAGTGAAGGAGTACAGCGCACTGCTGGGTGATGTGCAGGTGGGCCGCTCTTCCTGTGGGCTCAACGCCCGTTGTGGGCCTGGTGTGGGGTGTGGCTTTGGCTGCATGGGCGGCCAACCTGAAGCCAGCCGCACTTCTCAGTCCACCGCTGGCTGCTGCCGCATTGCAGGCAATGGCGGCGGGCGGCACCAAGATCTGGCTGGACCCTTCCCGGGTGAGATTGGCGCACTAAGGAGCTGCCGTTTGGGCTTGAATCTGAAGCAACTTGCAGCATGTGGGGCTGCCGCGGCGCTGCTTCTGGATGACACAAGGGCGGCATGCATGCCAACCTGTCCGACTGCTGCATCCTTTGTACCAGCGGTCAACATACCTGCCCTCTCCACAGCTGCCGGTCGGCTACGCCCTGCAGCAGGCTGCACTCCTGATTTGCAGAGCTAGCAGTGACGTCTCCCTGCTGTTGACTGCCCAACCGCAGGTCAGCTACGCCCTCAAGCACGCCGCGCTGCAGGCAGCTGCGGGCGCCGCCGCCAAGGCGGGCTCTGCCGGCAGCCGCAAGCGGGCGCGCGGCGCCAACGGCTCCCCTGCCGCGGCAGCCGCAGATGAATCGGGCTCCGATGGCGGGGCGGCGGCTGATGTGCTGCTGGAGAAGGCTAGCCCTGGTAGGTGGCCTGACTTTTACGTACTGCTCAGTTGTTGAAGAGCACCGACACAGGGGCGGTGGGGCTGCGAGGAGTGTTGGAGGGGCCAGGTGGCGGCAGGCAGCCAACGCTGCTGGTGCACGTGTCAGTGCCAGCCCTGGTGGCTTGCTTGAGAACGTGGTGCATGAGCGCTGCAGTGATGGATAGGCACCATGGCAGTCTGAGCAGAACATCTCCCTCATCCACCTCCCTCGGTTCCCTGGCCACGCAACTGCAGTGACCCTCGCCAAGTCTGTGAAGAATGCGGCTGAGCTGGCGGGCTTGCGGGAGGCACACCTGCGGGACGGCGCAGCACTTGTGCGCTTCCTGTGCTGGCTGGAGAAGACCATCGCAAGCGGTGAGGGTGTAGGCAGTCAAACCGTGCAGCTTGCTTTTGTTGCTGGGTGTGAATGGCGCAGCCCCTGTGCGCTTGCTGTGCTGGCGGGAGAAGATGTTTGCAGGCAGCAAGGGTTCTTGCTTAACGGGCGTCTTGACTGTTCACGCCTCTCCTTCCTGGGACCCGTTATGACTCATTTGCTTAACCCAAACTGCAGGCAAGACGCTGACGGAGGTTGAGATTGATGAGCACCTGACTGCCCAGCGTGCCGCACAGCCAGGCTTCATCGAGCCGTCCTTCCCAACCATCGCCGGTGAGCCGCTGGGTCTCTCGTGGTTTGTTTATTCAATGTGTTTATTAGCCGCGGCATGGCTCCTCCCGTCCACCAACCATCGCCGGTGAGCCGTCGGGTCTCTCGTGGTGTGGTGTCAACTTGCTTGTTACGTGTGGTTCGGCCGCGCAGCGCGGCTGCATGGATCCGTGCTTCCTCCCATCATGCCGTTGAGGCCTTTGTGCCTGCGTGTTGTGGACTGACCACTGACTGTGGAAGTTGCCCTGGTGTGTCTGGCACGCTGGCATGTTTGGCAGGCGCGGGCATCCACCTAGTGCGCCCAGCCAGTGGCTTGCATCTCACTTTCTGACCTGAGCGCACCACGCATCTCTGTCAATCACTGCACCGCACACCTCTGTCAATCAGAGTGCTGCACATTCCTCTGTTGATCAGTGCACAACACACCCCTGCCAATGCAGGCGCGGGCCCCAATGGCGCCATCATCCATTACCGCGCCCAGCCCGGCACCTGCCGCACCGTGGACGCCAGCACCCTGCTGCTGCTGGACTCAGGCGCACAGTTTGACTGTGAGAAGGGGGGGAGCGGTGTGGTGTCGTGCTGCAAGAGCAATGAGTGGGGCTATTGCTGGCACTGTACTGCGCCCGATGTTCTGCCAAGCAGGCAGCACGCACCGGCACTGTGGGCTGCGTCTGCTGCTGCCCATCTCACATCCCTGCGTCTGTGTTGCTGCTACTTGCAGGCGGTACCACCGACATCACGCGCACCATGCACTTTGGCAGCCCCTCTGCCCACCAGAAGGCCTGCTTCACAGCGGTGCTGCAGGTGGGCTGCGGTCTGGTTGCTCCTGCCGCCGCCCTGTTTGGCGCTGCAACCATCTGTTTGTGTCCATGTGTGCCACGGCTGCTTCAAGGACTCACCGACTGGGCTGGGCGCGGCTGCTGCGGGGCCACATCAGCTGGGCTGGACACGGCACCCTGTATGCAACTGTTACACTGTCCAGTGAGCCTCTGGCTCACTGTTGTCGGTCCCTTTGTTACCTGCAGGGCCACATCGGGCTGGACACCGCTGTGTGGCCGGAGGGCACCCCCGGCTGCGCGCTCGACACGCTGGCTCGCACCCCGCTGTGGGCGCTGGGCCTCAACTACAGGCAAGCAACGCAGGCTGCAGGCTGTTTTTCCCGGCTGGTTCCGGCAGTTGTGCAGCTATTGCCGGGCGCTGAGCGCAGCCCGTGCAGCGCCCCCCACAGCCTCAACTTCAGGCCTCCGCTGCCTCCGCTTCGGTGCCACCACCATCGTCGGTGGTGTCGTGCTGCATGCTGCAACCCCCGCCGCCTTGTATCTACAGGGATGCGGCACTGCCAGCGTCACTCCTGCCCTGCGCCCCTGCCCTGCCGCAATGCCCCGCTCCCTCACGCACAGCCCCGGCTCGTTTTCTGTCTGCCCGCAGGCACGGCACGGGCCACGGCGTGGGCGCGGCGCTCAACGTGCACGAGGGGCCGCAGTCCATTTCCACCCGGTGAGCCCGCTTCACTTTCTTTCTGGTTCAAGTGGTTCCAGCCAGGTTTTGCAAGGCTGCAACGCGCTGGTCCTGCGCCGGCTAGCGCGTGTGCAGTTTGCAGGGAGGTTCGGGCGCACAAACAATCGCTTGCCTGTGAGCCGCTGTGGTGGCACTGCCGCTGCGGCTCTCTGGAGGACTGCCTGCCTGAGAGGTGCACGCAAGCGGCCCTTCTGGGTTCGGGTACACAAACGTTTCCAGCTGCACCGCCCCCCCTCATCCACGCAGCTACTGGGTGACGCAGCCGCTGCTGGAGCACATGGTCTGCTCCAACGAGCCGGGGTGAGGCGCTGTGCTTTCACTTGCGGTTTGTGCTAATGAGGCTTCTGCGGTTGTGAAAGCGTGTCTGCTTGTGAGTCGTCTCAGCGCAGTGCAATGTGCTGTGATGAGGCAGCAGGGGGTCTGCTGCAAGCAGCCAGCCCGCTCAGGCTCCAAGCTCCCACTCAACCCATGCCCACATGTCATCCCTCTCACCCACGCTCCATCCCTCCCACTCCATGCTTCACCCTCTCACCCACGCTCCCTCTCACCCACGCGCCATCCCTCCCGCCCATGCGCCCATGCAGCTACTACGAGGACGGCGCCTTTGGCATCCGCATCGAGAACCTGTTTGCGGTGGTGGAGGCCAACACGGAGTTCAGGTAAACTTCTTCTTCCGGTGACCTTGCTCCTTTTTTCAAGCGTTACGCCACACCATTGTGCAGCCAACACGGAGTTCAGGTGCGGCCGTCTCTGCTGGTGGCATTGCCCCCTTGTTTACTGCACGGGCTGGAATCACCCTGTTTGTCGGCCGGCCCAGCCCCGTGCGGTGGAGTGTGCCAGATCGTGCCACCATCACAAACCGATTGCCTGCTCTCCTTCCCTCCCTGTGCCTGCCAGGTACGGGGGCCTCAGCTACCTGACCTGCGAGCGGCTGACGCTGTGCCCCATCCAGAAGAAGATGATCGCCAAGGAGCTGCTGAGCCAGGTGGGCGCATGGCACCTTGGTGTGGCGGGTGCATGGCACGTCCGCATGCGCGGCAGGAATCGCTGCGCCCTGCCGCAGCGCCTGAATGGCCGCTGCCCCGTTCATTCAACTGCGGGACTGCTGTTTAGTGCCGCGCGTGTGCCCTTGTCGTTGCCTCGCTGCTGTGGCCCCCTGTGCTGCCGCAGCAGGACATCAGATGGGTGGACGCCGGACGCTACACACCATGCTTGCCTTCAATCCCTGCCCCTTCCCCCCGTGCTGCCGCAGAAGGAGATCGACTGGGTGGATGCCTACCACAAGCAGGTGCGGGCATTGTACAGTGCATGCGCTGTGCTGTGTGCGGTGGGTGTTGTGGATTATGTGGTGCTGTGCAGTGGTGTGGCCGCTTCCCTGGCCAAACCATCACCAGTCGTGTGCTGATCCCCACAACGGCTTGGCTGCCTCTGCTGTTGCCTCTGCTGCTCACTGCTGCAGGTGTGGGGCACGCTGTCCCCACAGCCGGCTGCCGCTGCTTCCCAGTCAAAACAACGCACTATCCATGGCTTGGCTGCCTGTGCCGATCCGTGCAGGTGTGGGACGCGCTGTCCCCACGGCTGGCGGGCGAGGAGGAGGAGCTGGCCTGGCTGCGGGAGGCCACCGCGCCGCTCTAAACAACCAACTTTCAAATCGACAGCCGCTTCCCCGGCGCCAGGGCGGCACTGGGCCGCGCAGCTGGCCAGCGGCGGGGGAGCGACTGTGTCGCCGCCGCCGCCGGAAAGATAGTGTGCAGCTGCGCCACTATGGCACGGCACCAGCCACTCTCTGGAAGCAATGCCGCTGTACTTTGCATCCATCCATCCCATCCTCCTTCTGCTGTTCTGCTTTCTGTTGCACATGGTCTGTAAACTGAGAGAAGCAATTATCGACAGGTAGCTGTGAGGGAGGCGCGCCCCAAGGAAGTGCAGAGAAAGGTGAGTGGTGAACCTGAGGAGATGGTATGATAGGTGCAGTACAGCGGTACAAGCGGGGATCCAGAGCAAGCAGCGGCGATGGAGGTATGGTCAGGCTACGGCACCACCTCAGCATGGCCGGGCCAGGACAACGTGGCTGTGGCAATCAAGCAGGCTGTGCATGCGCCCACTCAGCCCGTCCTCTATCGGCCGGGCCAGAAGAAGGCGACGCAGGCGCCCGCCACCGCGATGGCGCTGCCCACCCAGTCCCCTGTGTCGGGGCGCGTACCATCCACGGCCCAGCCCCACAAGTACGATAAGATGATGAAGAAGCCTCCGTACACCGCATAGACCTGCATTGCGCAGACAGGATGGAGGGGAGGAGACAGGGGCATGGTTGGGAGCGGTACACCCAAGCACTGATAGCCTGGGAGGCAGGAGGGGTGATAAATGACCCATGCCGTGCCGCTGCGGCCACCAGCCCCAGCAGTCTGTACCCAGCCCAAGCGACCTGCGCCACCTCCCCAGTCTGCCCAAGCGACCTGCGCCCAGCCCAAGCCCGCTGCAGCTACTCACCCGCCCAAAGTTGTCCACCGGCTGCGCACAAGGTATGAGGCCGTAGCCAAAAAGGACAATGGCTCCCAGGAGGGCCATCCACCAGCCCTTGTGAAGGCGCACCGCCTGCCACACCAGCCAGCCGCCGCCAATCTCGCACAGGCCGGCGGCAAGGAACAGAGCCAGCGACAAGATGACCTGCGTGCCACAGGGGGCATGCAGGCAAGGGGAGCAAGGGTGGCATGGTATGGCGGAGCAGGGAGCGTGCCTGTCATCGTGTGGGCATTGGCTGCGCTGGAAGTATTGGCCAGTGCATGGCTGCCCAGGCAGGGCCTGTGATGCCACCGCCGCGCTGCGGTTGATACGTCTGGCCCAGCTTGCAGCCCCAGTGCTGCTCAACACGCAGCGCCCCAGCCGCCCAGCACATTCAGGACAGTTCGGTGCCAACAGCGGCGCTGAACAAGCCCCCAGCACCTCCAGCCCCGCCCCAGCCAGCACCTTGCCGGCCGTCCACTGAAAGGCGGCGGCGGCGCCCGGCGGCGGCGGCGGCGGAGGGGCGCTGGCGGGGCCCGCCGCGGCCAGCGCCTGGCTGCTACTATTGACGCTGCTGTCGCCGTCCAGCATGATGGTCGACATGGCAAGACACGCCCCCGTCAGCGAGTTGGCCGAGCCGCCATGGCTAGGGCTTGCTGCGAACTCCTTGCGTGCTGCTGGAACAACTGCGATAGATGTAAGGATGCACAATTTGCGTTCGGCAGCCCCGCTGCGGCCCTCAGCTGGGGGCTGCTGGGCGCGCTGGGGCGGCGGCGGAGCTGTCCCCCGAGGCAGGGGCACCAGCACGTGCATACTGCGCTTGCTTGCAGTCTGCAGTGGAAGGGGTGCACGCCACCGTTCTGCAGAACTTCCCAGCCGCCGCGCTGCTGCTAGAGCAAGCACACGGACAACCTGCTTGCTCGCTCTGCTCGTGGGGGAGCACTCCCACAGCATGCATGCTGTGCAGCGTAAATGTGCTGTACGCTTGCCGTGTGGCTGGACTCACAGTCATGGGCGGCTCCCTTGTGCTCACAGGAGCGGACGAGGTCTGCAGCTGTGCCACGGCGGCACGCACGCTCACCACCCACCGTCTTGGGTCATGCGGCGCGCACACAGTGTGGTATCCTGTCTGCCGGCTGGCGTGGGCACCAGCGGCCCTGCAGCGCCCAACTTGTGAGGCCTCTGGTAAAGACGGGCGCAGACAGCCAGTGTGGGATGACATGGGGAGCGCAGGGGCAGCATGGGAGGTTCTCCGTGTGGCCGCCACACAAGGACAAGGACGGGCGGCTGCTCCACCAGCGCGGGCAGGCTTGCATGCGGCAGCGGGGTGCGGAAGCAGGCATGGCGTGGTCAGGGCAGCCCTGCGAGAGAGTGGGCTGTTGGGTGCGGGCCCAGCAGCAGCTGGGGTGGTGTGCACTGCAACGGGTCCCCAGGAGTGCAGGCGCCCGGGCATGTGCGCACGCGTGGTAGCTTTGGGAATTTTGGCCCCTGGCAGGGGCGGCATTGACCGCCCTGTTCGGCGCCCCCTGCGCCATATATCGTTGTGTGGGCGCAGATGGCGCGCAGCCCGGGGGCTGGTGTGCAGGGGGCAGGAGTGCAAGGCCGTGGGGGCGCCGCGGGGGGCGCGAAAGCATTGGGTACACAGCGTGCTTCCGCTCCGTGCACCGCCCCCGATCGAGGGCAGGCGCAGGCGAGGCCCCTGGGGCGCGGGCGGGATTCATTTGCTCCACTTGCTGCTGCCCATGCTGCAGCAGCTGATGCGGGGGGCTGGGCGCGCTGCCCCGCCCGCAAACCACGCTCCCTTCCCGCCACGCGAGGTGGCAGCCCCCTTGAAGGCCTCATCCCAGCCCCAGCGCGCACGCAGCTCGTCAACAGCGCTCGCGCGGCCCCGCCTGTGCCCCCTCTGCGCGCCAGCCCACCCTTGCGGCTTCTGTTCACATCGCGCAGCAATCCCAGGCAGCCTGCGGGGCTGCGAGCAGGCCATGGAGTTCCCGCCAGCCTCAAACGGGCTGCCGGGGCACCAGGGCCCGCCCCAGGACGACGACGACTACAGCAGCGACCTGTTCAAGTCCGATGAATTCAGGCGAGCGCCGCGGGGGGCGGGCTGGGCGGCGTCCGACTGCCGCTGCGCTTGCATAAGGGCCCTGCACCCCCGCCGGCCCTCCCGCCGCCCCAGCACCGCTGCCCGAGCGCCTGGCAGCGCCCCACGCTC
>VIYQ01000159.1:0-23895 GCA_009928355.1 Chlorella sp. CH2018
CCACACCCTCCCCTTCCCCTCGCTTCCCCACCTTGTGCAGCACCCAGCGCGAGGCGGCCACCACATGCTCCAACCCGCTGGCACCAGCCCATACTGCCTCCCGCCTGTCGGTGCTGTCGGGCGCCGGAGGCAGTGCGGTGCAGGTGGGCAGGGACTGGGGTTGAGGCTGGCATGAGGGTGGGAGAAGTGGTGATGAGGCTGCATGTACAGCCGACAGAAGCAGGTGCTGCACTTGACTCGGCTGGGGAAACAGCGGTGGATGTTGCAGGCTGTCATGGCGTGCTTTTCAATGGCAAGTGTTTGCCCACCTGCTGCTGTCTTTTCTATCCGTTCTGTTGTTGCAGGCGGTCGAGAAGCGCGTGCTGGCGCTGACTCCCGAGCTGTGCTGGCACCTGAAGGGCATGGGGGTGGATGCGCTGGATGGCTACCCAGAGAGCCTGTCTACGCCCAGCCCTGCTGGCATCTGTGAGCAGGATGCGCGGGCAGGGTGCAGGCGGGCAGTGCCAGGCTGGCTGCTGCAGCCTGGACTGGCTTGCACAGACATGTGCAAGGTTCGTGGCGGGCGCAGGGCTGGTGCATGGCCCCTGCACACACGTTGCCAACAGGTGACCAACCCCCCTGCTGCCCACGACCATCTGCCTGCAGGGCCGGCTGACGTGCGCGCTGGGGCCACGCTGGGCTTCGAGGACGCGCTGGGCCTGACGCGCTCGCTGAGCCTGCTGGGCGGCGACTACCTGCCCGTGGCCCGCCAGCTGCTCAAGGTGGGTACTGCACCTCTTGGCTGGGACATGCCAGAAGGGCGTCTTGTTGTGGTCGAGTGTGCAAGCTCCATCCAGCAAGCCAGGGCCGAGCGTTTGCACACTTCCGTTGCTGCTCTGCTTTTGTGTGTTTAACGATCTCATCTTCCCACCATCGCACCACTCGCCTGCAGGACCTGACGGTGACAGTGTCACACCCGCACTACTGCGCCGCCGTCCTGTCCCCTGCGTCCCAGCCAGCATTTGTGAGGCGCCTGGTGGCGCTGTGGACGCAGCTCACCACAGCGGAGGAGCGGTGGGTGCCGGCTAGGCCAGCAGCATTTGCAGGAGGCAGCCGTGGTTCACCTTGACATGACCAGACCTGACCCTTGACCTGCACCTGACTTACTCTGCTTCCGAATCCTTCATGCATGCACCAAATGGCCACGTGGCCACCTGCCATTCATCCGCATGTCTGCCTGCCTGCCTGCCTGCAGGTGGGCGCTGTTCATGGAGCGCGGCATGCGCCTGCCGTCCATCTGGAGCAACGTTGTGCGGGAGGTGGCCTGGGAAGGCGTGGGCCAGTTTGCAAGTGAGCACTGCGGATCGGTTACGATGTGCGGTGTGCCTGCTGTGGGTTGGGAGCCTGCTAATGAAGCGCCAGGCGCGGTTGTTGCAGCATGCTTGCAGCCTGTGGGCACCAGAGGCTTTGGATCCGCCCTTGGGCCCATTCGCCTGTCCCGCTGGCCCACCCTTCTGCAGCCATGTGGGCGGTGTTCCGCCACGCCAAGGCAATGGGCCGCTCCACCTCTCGCTCCGCTGCCATGGCGCTGGTCACTCGTTCCACGTTGCTGCCGCGCGGCGGCGCGGCGGCGGGCGCTTCCGCCATGACTGATCTGCTGCTGTTTGAGCGCAGCATGCGGCGCGGCTTTGTGGAGCACCTGCAAGGTAGGGCGGGGGGGTGGAGGTAGAGGCGGGCCACAGAGGGGACAGGGAAGGGGACGCGGTAAGCAGCATGCGTGCAGGTGAGCACCTCCAACTGCAAACCGGATGGGCAGGCTGCAGTGTGAGGTGTGCATGCAGGCAGATGGGCATGCCGCTTACTCCCTCGATGTGTGCCTGCCCCTGCCTGCAGGCCTGACGGCGTTCCTGAAGCCGCGGCTGGCCTCGCTGCGCCCGCCCCGCGAGGGCTCCCTGCTCCAGCTGGCCGCACGCTCCTATGGCAAACAGCTGACCCAGGGCAAGACGCCGCTGGCTCAGGTGCGGCCCTGCTGCGCCTGGCACCTCACCTTTGCTGCCCAGCCACCTTCACCGCTGCCTGCGCGCTGGCTGGTTGCCATGGTGGCCTGCCTGCCGCTGCCTGCTGGCAGCTACTGGCGGCGCTAAAGCGCGCGCTGCTCTGCCCTTCACCTCCATTGCGCTGTTCACCTCCCTCCGCTTGCAGTCGTACGCCGCCTTCAACGAGCTCATCCTGGACCTCCAAGAAGCAGTACTGGCAGAGTCGGCTCGCTTACTGGTCAACGTCTGTGAGCGAGAGATAGCGGTGCCGCAGGCGCTGCCCGGCACTCCCGAGGCTGCGCAGCCCTCGGACCTGCGCGCCGCGGGGCCGGCCCTCAAGGCAAGTTAATCGGCGGAGGGCGGAAGGGCGAGTGCGGGCTGAATGGTAGTGCAGGGTGGCTGCTGCCCGGTCTAGCACCGGGGCGTGTTTTTTAGAGCGCGTGTGCTTGCCGCCGCTGGCCAGCTGTCTTTTACAGCCGGGAGACTCGCACCTAGCTGCCCCGCCGCGCCACACTGCACTGCAGGCCCACACGGTGGGCGTGCTCAACACCGGCCTCCCCTTCAATGCCAACGGCCTGCAGCGGCACGCGCTGCCAGCGCACCTGCCGCCGGCGCTCACCAGCTCGCCCTTCTCTTGGGTCACCCTGGACGTGGGTGCCATGCTGACCACCTCAGTGGATGGGTCGGAAGCACCTGCCTGGGCATGCGCTTACCTGACTCTGGCGCCCAAGTACAGCCCAGCAGGCGCGGTGCCGCTCTGGGCGTGGCTGCGCGCCGGAGGCATGCTTGGGCGGCTGCTGAACGCTGCATGCTCAGCGGTGGCGCGCGGGTGAGGGGAGGGGGAAGAAGCTGAGTGGCTGTTGAGGGAGGAGCATGCAGTGGCACATGCACATTCGCCGGCTGCCTCTCAATGCCTCCGCTGAGTGGCTGGCCAATTACACGGCGCCTGCCTGCCTCACCCTTGCGTGCTGCCCCCCGGCATGGCGAACAGTCCACCACACTTGAACACTCTGCTGTTTGTCCACGCTGTAGGGACTGGCACACCGCAGCCATGCTGGGTGACGCCGCCTGCAAGTACCTTGCCAGCTCCTCCAGCCTGGCCGCCGCCGGGGTGGCATCCGAGCAGCTGCAGCTGCAGCAGCTGCGCCCCACGCTGCGCAGCCTGGCGCTCGCAGCGGCAGCCCAGCTGCAGGAGTGCCTGACGATGCATCGCGCTGGCGTTCAGCTCACCCACACCAGCAGCCTGCGGGCGTGCTGCCTGCTGCTGCGCAGCGTGCTGTCCCTCTCAGCTGAGCAGCTGGACCCGGTACTGCTCCAGGGCCCTGCGGCGGCAGCGAACGATGCCATGGACGCGATCGCAGCCGGCATCCAGGGCTTGGAGGCCATGGTGGCCCCTGGTGAACCGCTGGCGCTTCTGCCTCCCGGCCTGGTGCCAGCGCCTGGGCTGGTGCAAGCGCTCAACGCGCCGGTCCAGGCAATGCATCAGCAGCTGCAGGCGATGCATCAGCAGCTGGGAGTGATGCAGCAGCAGGCGGCGCAGGCAGCGCAGGAGGTGGCGCAGATGCAGCAGCAGGTGGCGGCGATCGAGGAGCAGCAGGCGCAGCAGGGGGCGCAGCAGGGTGTGCCAGAGCAGGCACAGGGAGTGCAGCAGCCGGCGCAGCAGCCAGCGCAGGGCGTCATGCCGCAGGCTGCACAGCCGGGCCCCTCCCCCGTGGCGGCTGCCACGGCTGCGGTTGCGGGGTGCAGCGCGACTGCTGGTGCGGTGCAGCTGTCGCTGCCGGCCGCTGAGGCGCTAGCACGGGATGCCATTGTGCTGCTGACGGTGAGCTAGGCAGCTTAGCTAGGCAGCTTTGGCAGCAATAGTTTCTTGGCTTGCATGCTTGCTGTGGCCCTGCATGCATGTGCTCTTGGGCACACTGCCCGAGCCCGCGCTGCAACATTTGCCATTCCTCGTATGCACTCGCTGCTGTGCCTCCTCAGGTGTCGAAAGTGTTGATGCAGCTTGCGAGTGCAACCATTGACGCGCCGCCTCTGCTGCCGCTTGCCAGCGGCTCAGCCACTGCCGCCACATCTTCGGTGGCACGGCGCGCTATGCACGACACGGCGCTGTGGCGGGCGGCAGAGGTGTCCAGTGAGACTGGCCAGGTGGGCAGGGTGGAGGTGCTGCTGGGCAGTGGGTGGCCAGCCAGTGCTTTTGGAGCAGGGAAGGGGCTTCCCTTTTGTAGCCTGAGGCTGCCTCCCAGCATTGAGCAGTTGTAGCACAATGACCTGGGGTCCTGACGCACCACCGCTGGTTACCCCACCCCTGCCGCAGTATCCCTACTCTCACGATTTGGTTCAGGATGAGACCCACCCTCGAACCTTTGTGCTCAATGACCTGGCTCTGCTGCTGGCGCAGCAGCTGCCGGTGGCAGTGCTGCCGCTGCAGCAGGCGGCGCCACGAACAGCACCCGCAGCTGCAGGGGCAGCCGAGCCGTCGGGCAGCAGGCAGCCGCAGCAGCAACCGGCGGGGCGGCAGCAGGCGGCAAGGCCGTCCAGCGGCGGTGGGCCCCAGACACGCCGCAGGGCCCAGCAGGATGCAGGGGTACGTGCTGCAGCCTCCCCCGCTGCCGTCCCTGCCGTGGCACAGGCCAGCCGGCAGAGCTTGGCAGGCATGCAGGAGAGCACGCTGCTGGCCCTGCTGCCTGAGCTGGACCAGCTGATGGGGCAGCTGCTGGACAACTTTGACACCTCCTC
Source organism: Chlorella sp. CH2018 (assembly GCA_009928355.1). Taxonomy (NCBI): domain Eukaryota; kingdom Viridiplantae; phylum Chlorophyta; class Trebouxiophyceae; order Chlorellales; family Chlorellaceae; genus Chlorella; species Chlorella sp. CH2018. The sequence continues at coordinate 4,752 of VIYQ01000159.1, forward strand.
CAAGTCGAGGGCCGACTCGGCCGTGGCCAGCATCAGGTGGGGCGGCATGGCGGTGGGCGGCAGGTGCAATCCTCTGCAATTAGGGTTTGGACAAGCGGGTTCAGCGTGCTTGCCGCATGCTGCTGCCATGGCTGCTCCTGCCTGCTTGCCAGCACAGACTCTCAGTGCCATTCCAGCGTAGCTCGTCTTGTCGTCGCCCCCTGATTCATGCCCCCACCCCCCTCTGCAGGCACCGCTTCAAATCTGGGCCCATGCTATCGCTGGCAGTCACCCTGCTGCGCCTGGCAGCCAGCAGCGGCACCGTGGCACCGCAACAGCTGGCGGCCACGCCCAACACCTGGAAGCTGCTCTGCTCCTACATGCTGGTGCGATGTGTGTCTGGGTATCGGGCGCATTCTGCCCAATCCTCTGCTCCCCAGCAGCAGCAGTTGAGTTCGCAGCATTCGTGGCCTGCAGCAGACCAAACCCGCCACTTTATTAATGTTGCCCGCACTTGCAGGAGGCGGCTGCAAGCTCCCCCACCAGCAACTTCAACCTGCGGCTATTTGCCCTGGCGCCGCCCACCCTCCTGGCCATGCTGCAAGCCTGCACAGTGGCGGACGGTGAAGGGGACGTAGGCACAGCAGCGGGTGCAGCAGCCGGGGTGGCCTCCGCTGCTGCAGCAGCGGCTGACAGAGGAGAGGAGCAGGATGAGGAGGCAGAGCCGCCTTCCAAGCGGCGACGGCGCAGCAGCAGGCCACGGGGCCACGACCCTGCACCCTCTGGCCGGCGCTCCTCTGCTGGCGGCCGCATGCCGCAGCCTGGGGAGGGGCCATCTACAGGCAGCAATGAAGCGGCCACAGGCAGTTCGACAGCAGCAGCGGCAGACACATCAGCTGCGGCGGGCAAGCCAGGGGCTGGCCGCATCACCGTGGGTGGCACTGCCCTGGAGGGGGCCACTGTGCAGCGGGCGGTGCAGCGCGTGCTGATGTGGCTGAGCAACGGCGTGCAGGAGCACTGGCGTGGCAGCAGCTACACACAGTGGCGGCCCCGCGTCCCTGCACCGCTGCCGCCACTGCAGCAGCAGCAGCAGCAGCAGGGCCAGCAGCAGCAGCAGCAGCAGCAGGAAGCGGGCGCTCCTGGCGCCGCTGCGGCTGCAGCTCCGGTGGCAGGCGCAGCAGCGGCAGCGGCTGGCCAAGCGGGTGCAGCAGGCGGCCCGCAGCCGGCTGGGCAGCAGCAGGTTGGGCAGCCACCTCCGGGTGCTGCCATGCCAAATGCTGCACAGGCCTTTGCTGCCATGAACGGAGTGGGTCCGTTCGAAATGCTGGCGGCAGCCAACTTGGAGGAGCAGCTGCTGGCTGCTGAGGCAGAGGCAGCTGAGTTCGGCCTACCAGCTCACATGATGGGCATGGCAGCGGCAGCCATGGCAGCGGTGGCGGGAATGGCAGGAGCTCTAGGCGCGGCAGGAGCCGAGCCGCCCCGCCCCCGCCGCGCCTTTCAGCCGCGCAACCGCACGGGCGCCATGGCCAGCGCCCTCGTATCTGGATGGTGAGTTGGCTGCATGTAGGCGGGGCCACTGTGCAGAGAGGCAAGGGCACGCTCGCAGCCTATGACCGGCAGTTTCACTCGCAGCTGCTGCTGGTGTGCTGTCCACGCTCCGTTGGCCTGCCGTGCTTTGACGCTGCCATGCGGTGCCTGTTCTCCCACCCCCCACAGGCCGGTGAGCGCGGTGGGTGTGGTGCACTGGTGGCTGCGCCACCGCGCACAGCTGCAGTGCCCTGAGTTTGTCACAGGACCAGCCGCAGGCCGGGCCGCAGCCGCCGCAGCCGATGAGGCAGGTGCAGCAGATGCAGCGGGCATTGCCAGCGGCGGTGGGCAGCAGGACCCCAGGTGCGCTGCCCAGCTTGTGGCTCTCATCCAGCCTGTACTGCTGCCGCGCGTGTCTTGCAGTCACCTGTGTCTGAGGTCGGCCTGCATGACAGCCGTGTGTGAGGTGCGTGCTGCGGGTGTCGCCGCCACCTGACCGGCAACAACTGCGCCCACTCAACGCACGGCTCTGCTGTTGCCGCCACTACCCAACTGAAGAAATGCAACTCAACCCACCCCATGCAGGTCCAGCAGCTTCCTTACTCTGGACGGCCTTGTCTCGCGGCCGGCAGACCTGGGCGAGCCGCAGCCCAAGCTGAGCCTGCTGTGCGGCACCCTGCTCGCCCTGCTGTGCATGTGAGGCAGCGGCCGTGGGCGGCGGGCTGGCTGTGGATGTGGCTGTGGCGGTGCAGCTGGGCCCTTGTGCGCTGGTATCGCAGCTCCTTGTTGTGCTTCCCAGGGCATAGCTGGCTGTCGCATGTGCAGCATAGCTGCCCCACTGATGTGCCCTCATTACCTGCCTGCCGCTGGAAATGCACAACAACACAGCCTTGGTGACGGCGTGCCTGCCCCATCACTCTGCCCCATCACCCTGTGGCCGCAGGGAGTGCGCCCCCGAGGTGCACGCTGCGGTGACGGCAGCGCTGCAGGGCGCGGCTGAGCAGCCCGCCACAGCACAGGTGCTTGTGGACTGCGGCTCCTTCTGGACACTCAACCGCCTGCTGCTGCGAGAGGACCTGCCGGCCGACCTGAAGGCCCAGGGCAGCCAAGTGGTGGCGGCGGTGAAGCAGACGCTGCTGGCCCAGTCGGGTGAGCGGCGGAGGGCAGGCAGGTTGGAATGGTGTGCCGTGTAGGAGCAGCTGTGAGGGGCACCACACACCTGCCATCATGCAGCCACCCAGGCCAGCCATTGGCCAACACACCCACGTGCCCTCAACCTGCTGCCCTACCTGCCTCCCGCCATCTCCCATCCACAGGCGACTGGGCTGCCGTGTTTGACACGCAGCAGGTAGCGGCGACAGATGCCGAGACGTTAGCAGCGGAGCGGCGCGCGCTGGCTGTGCAGGCGATGGCGGCGCGGGCCGCAGAGGGGCCGGGCGGCGGCGCGCCGCCGCCGCAGCCGCCGCATTGGTTCATGGGCCAGCTGGGCCTGTTCCCTGGCCAGATGCCGCCACCCGGCATGGTGATGGGGGACGAGTTTGATGTGAGGCGGGCGGGAAGTCTGGTGTGTTGGTTGAGTTGGAGGTGGTGGCAAAGGGTGCAAGGCTGATCCAGCTGCGACAAGGATGAGCTTGAAGACAATGTATCGAGCCAGCTTGTGTGATGTGCTGACTGCCGGCAGACCTCCCCTCCACCTCCTGCTGCAGGACGAGTTTGAGGGCGCATCGGATGAGGAGGAGGATGACATGTCAGAGGAGGAGGACGAGGACGAGTTTATGCACGACGAAATGATGGCCCATGCAATGGCCATGGGCGGCCCCCCCGGCGGCTTCTTCTTCTGACCAGCCGGCGCATGCCAGCGCTCTTGCCCGCGCTGCTGTGCCTTGCCGCTTGTTGCCCTGCCTAGCCAGCCAGCCAGCAGCTGCAGAGGGCGCTTCAACCTGGCACACTCACCCGCACCAGTTGCAGCGCTTCTGCTAACCTCTGCTGTGTATGTACTGCCCCAATAGTCTCACGGCCATCTGTGTTGCTTCTGTACAGTATCGCATGCTCCCCGCCCGAATGGCTGTGTACATTACATTACCCCAGCCCAGTGTTGCATAAGGCCAGCCCCCAGCTCGTTTCAGGCAAGGCAGATGTCGGGAGGGAGAGGAGAGAGAGAGGAGAGACTGAGCCCTTCAATCTGCAGCGATGGCACCTATGTGTACATTGAACCAATGGGTGCATCAGACCGGCACAGCCCAGCATGAGGCAGGCAGCGCACGCATGGCGGCGCCGCTCATGCTGTGAGCAGCTCCCCTTCTCCCTCTCTCTGCACTCCTTGGACTGCTCTGTTCTCGCTGCTCAGCTCCATGGCCTCGCCATCAGAGCAGCAGCAGGACCTCTCGGCCAAGACGACGCCGGCCTCGCACCTGGGTGGGCGCTGAGACAGCTATTGCTGCGCCAGCGCAAGGTGGTGGCTGCAGTGCCACCCATGGCGACTCAGCCTGCCTCCCCTCCACTGCAGCCGGCGACTATGGCGGCGGCGGCGGCACGACGGCAGTAGGTAGGTGTATGAGTGAGCTGCGCGCCACTGCATGTGTTTGCACAACCACAATTTGTAGCCGTCTACCACCTGCTGCCCAGCAGCAATCTGCTGACCCCAGCGGCTTGCACCTGCGCAGGTGGCGCTGGCGGCGGCAAGCTGGGCAGCACCGCAGACGGCGGCGGCAGCAGCGTGGGAGCATTGATGGGCGGAGAGACGGGTGGCTTAGCTGACATCATGGGAGGGGAGACTGGAGGCCTGGCCGATGTGCGAGGTGGTGCCACCGGCGGCTGGCGGGACGTCACAGGTGGGCAGCAGATGAGTGGTGCGGAACTGGCACATCCATATAGGCAGCGGACCTGCCTGCTGCTTAGTTGCTGCCTGCCTCAACAGCTGCCCTGCCCTGCATTGCTGCACGGCAGGTGCGGACACAGGCGGGCTGTCGGACATCCGCGGCGGTTACACAGGAGGCCTGTCCGACCTGACGGGTGCGTACACCTGCCTGGCTGCTCAGCCTCAGCAGCAGCGCCCAGGCACATGCATGCATGCTGTCCTCAATCCAAGCCTGCATCAGGTCCCACGGCCACAACGCTTGTTCGTTCCTCCCCAGCAGGTGGCGCAACGGGTGGACTGAGCGACATCAGGGGCGGCCACACTGGCGGGCTTGCGGATATCCAGGGCGGTGAGACGGGTGGGCTGCGAGACATTGGGCCCGACCGGCGCACCTGATTGCCACTGCTCAGTGGAGGGCTGCTGCACACTGCAAGCTGGCCCTAGCTGTTTGGTCTTGCGATGTGTAACAAGAGCTGACCACGGACTGGCCAAGTCATTTACAAGCGCCCGCATGCACAAAGCAGGGCATCTCATTGCTTGCACGCTGCTAGCACACGCTCCAGCAGCGGCTGCCGTGCCGGCTGTGCCACCGCCGCCTCAGCTAACGGGCGCACGCTACCCGGCCGCAGCGCCGCAAGCTGCTGCAGCACTGCACAGGCGGCAGCAGCCACCTCATCATCCCCATCATCCAAATGAATCAGCATGCTGCTGGCTAGGCCAGAGGCAGCTGCATCCGCCAGGCCTCCCTCGCCGCTGCGGCCGCTTGCCGCCGCCGCTTGCATGCTGGCCACCCAGGCTTGCAGGGCGCCGCAGGCGGCAACCCGCACGCGATTGCTACTGTCGTCCAGGCGCCGCATGAGCTCCGGCTGCAGCGCCACCAGCTGGGCGGGTGGCAGTTGCTGCCCAACTGCGGCCACGCAGCAAGAATGGGGCAGCAGGTGAGCAGACTCAAGCAGCGTTTGCGCCAGGATCAAGCTCTGTCCCCGCCGATCGCGTTAATCCAGCCCCAACCGGCACACCTGATTCCAGCAGCAGCTGCACCGTGTGGCAGGCCAGGTGGCGGGTGTCTGGCTCATAGTCCTCATCCAAGCAGCCAGCAACCGACTGCAGCAGGCCGCCACTGCTGCTGGGCGGGCCTGCCTCCTCGCCCGCTCCGCCGCTGCCCCCAACCGCACCAGCCGACAGCAGTGCTAGCTGCTCTGCAGGTAGGCGCTGCTTGGCAAGCATGGCAGCTGCTGAGTTAAGCGCTGCAAAGCGCACCGCTGCCGGCACACGCCCCGCACGCCACACCAGCGCAGGCTGCAGTATGCCCCTGACCAAAGGATCGGCCGCGCCTGGCTGCTGCCAGGCTGCTGCCTTGCTGTCGTCCTCTAGCAGGGCAGCAAGCAGCTGCAGGAGCTCCAAACGCAGCCTCGGATCGCGCTCGTGGTCTGCAGCAATCAGCTGCAGCGCCGGCAGGGCCGCCGGCCACAGCTGCGTCAGTGCAGCAGCGCTGGAGAGGCGCAGCAGCGCAGACAGCGTGCGCCACTCTGGCTGGCTGTGTGTCCACTGCTCGTGGCCCTGCAGGCAAGAACAAGCAAGCAGACTGTTTGACAGAAGAGTGGGATCCCTCTGTTGCAAAGCACACAACAAAAAACATTGAAAAGCAATGCTTCCTGCACTGTCTGGCCGCCCTGCACCGCATCTTTCTCGGCTCTCACCTGGATGCTGCCGCTGAGCAGCGCCAGTCCGTAGCGTTCGCACAGCTCGGGCGCTGATGCCGTGCCCACTGCCGCTGCCAGCTGCTCCAGCACAGCAGCTGCGCTCAGGCTGTCATTGCTGGAGCTGTGCTGCATGGCTTGCTCAACGGTTGCCACGGCCTGCTGTGCCGCCGCATCGGCCGCCCACAGGCGCAGCAGCAGCGCAAACAGCTGAGGGGCTGCTGGCACCACTGCAGGCCCTGCCCAGCGCAGCAAATTGGAGCATGCGGCCAGAACCTGCTGGCGCGCAGCCCCATCGTCTGCCGCAGCGGCAGCGTCTGCCACCTGTGGGCTGGCCAGGGTTGCCGCCGCCAGCTGCAGGCTGCTTTCGTCTGCTGGCACACCCGACCGCGATGCCGCATACAGCAGTGCCGACAGGACGACCAGGGCAGCGGTGCGCTGTGCTGCGCTCTGCTGCTCCGCCGTGGCAAGCTCGGCAGCCAGTGGGAGCCAGTGGCGGGGCGGCAGGTTCACACCCAGCACGTGCACGCAGGCCACAGCCTGGGTGGCCACGTCTGCAGCAACGGAGGGCACGCGGCATGTCGTGCAGGCTGGTTGCTTGTTGCGAAACCAGGAACAACAGGCATTGGCATTGTGGAGTAGAGACACGCTGTCGAGATTTGCCAGCTGCCACACCACTGCCCTCGCACCTGCATCGTCATCAGCCACCGCTGTGCGAAGTGCATGCACCACCGTGGGCAGCTGCGGCAGCGCCTCGCCCTCGCCATAGATGAGGCTGGCCCGCAGCAGGCGCGCTGCAGCCAAGCGCAGCGTGGCTGCACACAAGGGGCGGGAGGGTGCGAGAATCAATGCCCCATCCAGCAGACATGAATCAGCCAAACCTGGAAAAGCCTGGAGAGCGCACATGCACAGCAGAGTGGGGCAGCGGGTATTGATGCTGACAATCTGCACGCCGCTCCCCGCCCCCTCCCCACCTGTCCACTCCCGCAGCTGCGCCAGCGCCTGCTGCAGCAGGCGGGTCAGATGCGCCTGTACAATTCGGCGCGTGCCTGGCGAGGGCGGCCCCGCATTGAAAGGGTGGCTGTAGCCAGGCAGCTCGCCGTCATCCGCAGGCACCGCTGCAGCTGCTGCCTGCACCGTGGCCCTGCCGCCAAAGCGGGCGCCAATGGCCTCCAGCTGGGCGTAGGTGGCACTGCGAGTGGCCTCCACTTCATCCGTCAAGCCCAGCAGCAGCAGCGGCAGCAGCAGCGGCAGGAAGGTGCGGCACTGGTTGGCGGCTCGCCCCTCTTCGTCGCCGCCACTGGGCGCGTCTAGCGGTGGCAGCGCCGCGCCTGCCCACTGCGCCGCGTAGTCAAACAGTGCTGCCCGCACGTTGGGTGCATGGTCAGCAGCCAGAGGGCGCACCGCAGCCAGCACCGCCTCTTCCATCAGCGCCAGCGGCATGGCTGCCTGCACCAGCGCGTGCAGCGCTTGCAGGGCCGCCAGCCGCACCCGGCTGTGTTGGTGTGACAGGCAGTCGGCCAGGGCCAGCACCAGCGGCTGCAGCAGTGCTGCCGGCAGCGGCTCGGGTGCCGCCACCGCTGCTAGGCGAGGGGTTGCGCTGCAGGCTGCCTGCGAAAGCGGCGAGGGCAGGCAGGCAGCATCAATAACGTACAGTTACCCACAGCCCTCACAAACCATGTGAATGCTCGGTGCGTACAAGCCTGTACAGCTTATTCACACACTGTCGTCGTTCACCGCCCGACTGCGAACAGATCGGCCGCCCCATCACCTCCCCACCTTCTTGATGTCTGCAAACGGGTCTTGGAGTTGACAGCACACTGTGGCAGCCAGCGGCGCCAGCAGCTCAGCAGGCAGCGCGCTGTCACTGGCGCACGCTGCCGCAGCACCCAGCAGCGGCCCTGCCACCAGCTCGGCGAGTGCCAGGCGCATCTCTTCGGACGGCTCCTGCACCGGCGGCGTGCCCACACGCTCCGCCAGGGCTGGCACCAGCGTGGGCAGCAGTGGCGCGTCACCGCCCGGTGCTGGCAGGCGCGGCAGCGCGGCTGCAAAGAACGCCACTGCCAGCTCCCGGCACTTCTCGGCAGGGTCGGCCAGCAGGCGGACCAGCGGCACCAGCAGGGGCCCCGCCAGCGCAGCGGCCAGCGCGTCGGGCGGGGCGCCCGGGGGCCCCAGCAGCGCCGCGTGCAGTTTCTCCACCTGCATGGAATTGAGTGTGAATGGAGCCCGTCACAAAAAGGCCTCCCTGCTGCCTGGGCAAGTAACATGGCAGAGGCCCGCCATTGGCAGCCAGCCCCGCGCCGCACCGCGCGCCGCCGCGTGGAGCGGTCGGGGTCGCTCAGGCCGTTGATGTCGCGCTGCAGCGAGGCCTGCAGGGCGGGAGCAGTCCGCTGCGTGTGGATGCACGCTGAGAGGGCAGCCGTGAGCGCGCCGACGAGCCGAGAGCCCCCGGTCAAACGCCGTCAAACCGGAGCAGGCAGCGGCGGCGGCGGCGGCGCTCACCAGCAGGGCCTGGTGGTCGCCAGAGGCCGGGGGCTGTGCGCCATCGGGCCGCGAACCCTGTTCAAGCTGCGAGATGAAGCTGGGCCGGGCGGGGGCGGCCCCACGAGCGTGCTTGTCCACCACCCGCACTCGGGAGGTGACGCCCGGCAGCCCCGCCAGGCCTGACAGCGGCCCGCTGCGCCTGGTGGCCGATGCAGCCGTCTGCTGCTTGAGCGCCGCCCACAGCTGGTCGACGTCCCGGCTCCCGCCCGCCATAGCTGCTCGAAGCGTGCAGACGGGCTACGAGGAGGATCACACCATGCAGCGCCGATCAATTCCGTGCGGCGGGGCGAGTGCAGTGCTCGTTGGGGCACACCGCGGCCGCCGCACAGCGCTGCCGCCAGCCGCCGCCAGGCGGCCTCTTCCGGCATCAATGCATGCTGCAGCAGCATGTCTGCAAGCTCTGATCGCGAGGCTTGCATGGTGTGTGATGGTTGGACTCGATGCATCGTCTCTCACGCTCTTTTGTTCCGTGCTGCGCCCCTCGGTGAGGCGAGGGGGCCTGGTCGACGGGGCTCCTGCACCTCCGCACCCAGCGACAGCCATGAAAGCGGGTGCGGGGACCACCAGGCAGCCTCCCCCGCTGTTTGATGACGAGCATGATGACGAGACGACACGCTACTGCGTTCCCGAAGGAGCAGGCTGTGCAAGCAGCAGTGCCGCGGGCAACCAGCAGGCGGGTGGCGGCGGCGGGTTACCGGCAGCACCCCAGCTGGGCCCAGCGCTTGCAGCAGATGACGAGCTGCTGTCACGATCTCCTTGCGGTTAGCTGGAGCGGGCGTAGGGCAGGCTGGACGCGCCGTGCATGAGGCCGCGCATGAGGGTGGCCACTCTGTGTTGCCTTTCAGGCCACGCCTTCTCCCCCCCCTGACGAACACACTGGCCCGTCCTTCTAATCGGCTCCCGCTGGTCGCGTTCAGGGCGCTCGACAGCTTGCGGCAGCCCAGTTTTCGAGCGGGCGCAGCTGGGCGACAGCTGCTCCGTCCCTGTGCGCTCGCCCCGCAGAGGGAGCAGCCCAGCCGCCGGCGCCGCACCAGCCCACAGCGCACGGCGCCACCACCTACCCGCTGCCGCCGCCGCCGCTCGCCGCCGCGATGACGGGGGGCCGGGCGAGCCAGGCCCAGGACCTGTTTGACAACTCGGCCAGCAAGATCCGCTATGAGGCGTACTCGCGCCTGCAGGCGGCCGCCGTGGCCTTTGGCGAGGTGGGTTGTGCTGCTGTGCCCACTCGCCCCTGTCCGCGGCGGCATGGATGGGGACGCAGCAGTGGCCACCCTGCCGGCTCGTTGCTTGGCCCGCTTCACTCTCTCACACGTGATTGAGTGCTTACCCACTCTTTTGCACGCTCTGTCCCCGCAGACGCTGAACATCCCAGAGATTGTGGCCATTGGCGGGCAGTCGGACGGCAAGTCGTCGCTGCTGGAGGCGTTCCTTGGGGTGAGGCGCAGGCCGAGTGGGCGGCAGGCAGCACCCGGCTGTGGGACGGCAGGCAGCACCTGGCTGTGAAGCGGCAGGCACGCACGTGGCCATATTGCGCTGCTGCACCGCCGCTGCTTCACTGTGCCACATTCCTGTGCCCCTCCCCTGCAGTTCCGCTTCAACATCACGTCCTCGGAGATGGGCACGCGCCGGCCGCTGATCGTGCAGATGGTGCATGACCCTTCGGCGCTGGAGCCGCGCTGCCGCCTGCAGGACGAGGACAGCGACGAGTACGGGCAGGTGCGTGGTTGCGGCAGGGATGGGGAGCGCCTTGCGGGAGGCACTCAGCACTCTGCAGCAGGGCACACAACAAGACCCTTTTGCACAGCCCACCGCACTTTTCACCCGGCGCACCAAGGACAGGTGGCCTGCTGCATCCCCTGCGCCGCAGGTCATTCCCGAGGCCGCCATTGCCGAGGCGATTCGGGAGCGCACCGAGGTGCACCTGCGCAAGCTGGGGGCCACCGTCAGCAGCAAGGTGCGCCGGTGGCAGGGCGGCTGGTGGAGGGCAGGGCTGCTGCTTGGGCAGAGCTGCCACCTGCCTCCTTGCTTGCGCACAAACAATCTGCTCCATCCGTGTCCCCTCATCCGGGCTGTAGCCCATCGTGATGCGCGCCGAGTTTGCATACGCTCCCAACCTGACCATCGTGGACACGCCCGGCTTCATCCTCAAGGCACGCGGGGCTGGGACTTGGGAGGGCCTGCTTGGCTTTGACAACCCAGATGCCTGCCGCCCTCCCTGGCTTGTAGGCAGCATATGCCATGCGTGTTCCAACCGCCCTCCTGCCTGCTCACCGGAATGCCCTGCCCTGCTGCCCCTTCCTCTCCAGGCACGCAAGGGCGAGGCGGACACCACGCCCGACGACATCATGGCCATGGTCAAGGCGCAGTGCGCGTGAGTGTTGGAAGGGTGCTGAGGGGATGGCAGCTAATGTCAATGCTGCGAAACGCGCTTGCGAATCCCGTCGGTCAATCGAGGCCTGCTGCAGCGCCGTGTGGCCCACCATGTATTTGACGCTGCCGCTTCCTCACCTCCCCCCGCAGGCCGCCGCACCGCCTCATTCTCTTCCTGCAGCAGTCCAGTGTGGAGTGGTGCAGCAGCCTGTGGATGCACATCATCCAGGTGTGCGCTGGGACGGCTTGGCATTGGACAGCGGGACCTGCTGACCATCGGGGGTTGCGGGTTGCACGGCATCAGGCGGAGCTGGGCAGCCAGCCAACTTGTGTGTTCCCGCTGCCCTGCCACAGGAAGTGGACCCGCACTACCAGCGCACCGTCATGGTCTGCTCCAAGTTTGACAACCGCCTCAAGGTGCTTTAGCAGGGCTGGACTGTGTGGCAGGGGTTGCTTGCGATGGCCACCGCGCTGCCGCATTGATGCACCTGTTCATACATCGGTTGTGTAGGCTGATGCTTGGCCGTTTGCATGCTGCCGTGCGCAATGTTGCTGTGTTTGGCGTGCCATGCCCTGCAGGAGTTTAGCGAGCGCTGGGAGGTGGACAAGTACCTGAGCGCCAGCGGCTATTTGCCCCCCTCAGTCAAGCCCTTCTTCGTTGGTGGGTGCTGCCTTCTGCTGGCTGTGTGCAGCCCTCCCGTCGCTGAACGTGCGTTCCGCTTGCTCTGCCATACTTGACTCAAGCAAGCTTTTGCAATCACTGCACTGCCCGCTCTGCAGCGCTGCCCAAGGACCGCGCCGGCGGCTCTGGCACCACCACCTCAGCGGAGTGGCGCAAGGCCATCCAGGTGGGCTGCGCCGGGCAATGCAAGGAGACGTTGGCCTGTGTTCAGCTTGCGGAAGGGGCGGGTGGGCGGGTGGCCTTCATCAGGCCTCAAAGTGCTTGCAAGCAGGTGGCAGTCGGACGTTGGTTATGCTGCTGCTGCCGCTCACCGTCCCCTCTGTTGTCTGCCAACTCTTGTCTGCCACCGCAGGAGGTGGACTCGAGCGTGAAGAAGCACCTGCGGGAGTCGATTGCGGGCGGGTTTGATGAGGAGCGCTTTGGCACGCGCATCGGCTTTGGCAACCTGCGCAGGCAAGGCGAAGTTGGGGCAGGTTGAGGGGCTAGGAAGCCCAAGCGTAGCTGTGCTCATGCGTGTCTGGCTTCTTCTGGCAAGCGGGCTCTCATCCTATCACACCCTTTGCCACTGTGGCCGCCAATGGTCTCTGTCCTACGTGCGTGCTCCCGCAGGTTCCTGGAGGAGGAGCTGGCACGGCGGTACCGCGATGCCGCACCCGCCACCCTGGCGCTGCTGCAGGTCTGCGGTCTCTCCTGTTTTGCTGACTGGCATGTGGATAGTGTCCGGAAAGCCTTAGCTGCGGCAATTTGTGTGGCCTGCTTGGATGCTGCGATCCATGCTAGCCTGTCTCATCGCTTCTGGTTGCCCTTCCATGCAGGAGCGGTGCGAGAGCGTGGCGCGCGAGCTGCTGGCCGCCGACCGCAAGCTGCAGGAGGCGGGGGATGTGGTGTCGCTGCGCAAGGCCGGTGCGTGCTGGGAGAAGCAGGGATTGAAGTTGGACGTCCGGGTCACAGCCAGCTGCCCTGCCATGCTCCCTGCCATGCTCCCTGCCATGCTCCAGGCACCATGCTCGTGTCACCCCGGCTTGCTAGCGCCTTCCTGCTCACTTGCTGCAGCCATCCAGTACGTGCTGGCCATTGCCGGCCGGGTGGAGGGCATCCTGGAGGGCTCCCCCCTGATCGACCCCATGCAGTACGGCTGGACAACGGAGGAGGAGCGGTCATCCGCCACCGGCAGCAACGTGAGCAGCTGCGGGCAGATGGGTGCTGCAGGCCGCTCTGCGGGCTGGCTGTTGTTCACAGAACGGGCCTGGTGCTGACTGCCCCCCGCTGACTGCGCCCGCCTGCTCGCCTGCCTCCCATACACAGTGGCCGGGTGTGACGGCAGTGGTGAAGCCCGCCAACGCTGGGCTGCGCCTGTTCGGTGGCGCAGCCTTTGAGCGCGTGCTGCAGGTGCGGACAGGATGTCTCCTCTAGAGCTGGCGTTGTGATTGCTGCCCCGCACACCATGCCGCTTCCTCATTGCGCGCGCGGTGCCCTATCACTGCTGCCTGGATGCCCCTCCCAACCTTACCGCCTGCAGGAGTTCCAGGAGGCGGCCCGTTGCCTGGAGTTCCCGCCTGTGCAGCGCGACCGCGTGGCCAACCTACTGCTGGCGTACAAGAGCAGGTGGGTGGGAAAGATGATGGGTCTTTTGGCCGACAGATTTGCTTCAGTGCTGCACAGCATGCCGTGCCGCACGTGCGTGCCCACCCCTGCGCACGGTGCCAAACCCAGGTTGTGCTTCCTGCCAACGGTCGCAGGAATGGCGGCGGCGTGAGCAAGGCTGCAGAGGAGCTGGCCCGCGGCGCCGCCCGAGAGGCGCTGGGCCCGCTGCTGGATGCCGCCTGCGCCCGCCTGGGGGCAGTAGTCAAGCGCGCCTACGACATCGCGGCCGACCAGGCGCAGCACCAGCGCGGCGCGGGTGAGCAGGAGTGGCTGCAAGATAGCGAGACATCAGCAGGGTTAGAATGGCAGGATTGCGGCTGCTGTGTCCAAACCTGCTCAATCTTCTCCACCCCTTGCGTTCTGCTCTGCTCCACAGAGTACGAGCGGCTGCGGCCGTATGTGGCGTTTCACGCCGCGCTGCGCTCCGCCTTCCAGGCCTTTGTGGCGGGGCTGGAGGAGCGGTGCAAGGGCATTGTGCGGCACCACTTGGAGACCGCCACCAGCGAGTACGCCATGGGCCTGCTGGCGGGTAAGCAAACGATTCATGTTCTTGATGACATGGTCGCAGCTGCAGAGCGGCAGTTCAGCAGCAGTCCTGAGTTGCAAACCCGCCAAGCACGCCTGCTGCCCTCCAGCCCTTCCTTCTATCTACATGCAACCCGCCTGCAGAGTCTGCCACACCAGACGACCTGCCCTCGGTGTATGATGCCAGCGAGGGTGCGGCGCCCGTGGGCGCCGATGAGAACGAGCCAGGACCGCTGGGCCGTGCACCTTTTGCCGAGACGCAGCAGGTCGGCCTGGTGTTGCTGTCTGCCGCGCCAGCTAGCAGCGCTTGGCGCTGGCTGCAGCCCTGCTGCCACTGCCGCTTTACGTGCTGTGGCGATCAGTCTCACCTGCTATCTTGTTGTCCCTCTCTGCAGACGGTGCCTGAGACGCCCAGCCCTGATGTGCTCACCGTGAACAAGCCGGACCACCTGCGGCGCGCGGCCATGGCGGCAGCAGGTCTGTGAGGCCCAGATGTTGGCAGCTGGACAGGCCCAGGGCTGCGCTCCATGCACCCGGCAAGTGCTGACGCCTCAATACCCAAATCGCCCATTACAATGCGCTATAGCAGGTCGCAACGTGGATGAGGACTCACCAGCCAAGGGGCGGATGGCCAAGGTGGCGCGCACCGCTGGAGCAGTGGGGGCCATGGCACCACCGCCCGCCACCGCCGGTAGCGCGTACCTCAACGTGTGCCACCAGGTGAGGGGCAGGGGGCAAGGGGCAGTAGGGTGTCGCTGGCTGTTGTTGACAACAGCAATGTAACTGCTTCCGGGTATCTGGTTCTAACCTTCCATGCTTGGCCGCCCCTCGGCCTCCGCAGGCGGCTCGCCTGTTTGGCCGCATCCGGCAGACGGTGGCGTGCCAGGCGGCGCCCGCCACGCTGGAGAGCGCATTCTTGGAGCCGGTGAGAGCCAGGGGGAGGGGGGGCTTCTGCGGGTTTGCGCGGCCTGCAGTGGCTGCGCTGCTGCCATCCTTGTCTCCAGCCGCATCTCTCCGTTGCATCCAGGTGCTTTGCCGCTGCTGCTGCATCACTGGCCCCACCCACCAGCGGTTGCATCCCTACCCCCTCCGTCCAGGTGGCTGCCCAGCTGTCTGCTGAGCTGGCGGTGGAGATGTGCGGGCGCAAGGACCAGGACTTCATGGGCCTGTTCACGGGTAGGACGAGCAGCGGGACGGGATGGTTTATTGCATGTTGCTGTTTTTGCGACTTAAATGTTGTGCTTAAATGATGTTGGGCTTTGCAGGCGCTGCGAGCACCAGGCAGTCGCAGCCGCCTGCTGCCCCCAGGGCGCAAGCGCCCTCCCAACCGACCAACCAGCCGTCCATCCCTTGCGCCGCAGCGGCTGGCGTGCTGTCGGCGCTGGAGGCCAGCCGCGACGCGCTGGCCAAGCGGGTGGAGGGCCTGGTGCGCTGCAAGAACGAGTTCCAGGCAAGGCGGAGGGGGAGACCATGGGTTTGGAGCTCTCTGATGGCATGCGAGGGGGGCAAGGACAGCAGCGATGGCTGGATTGGCGCATGCAGATACCCCGAGCCTACGCTGCTGACATGTTTGTTCGCTGACACCCGCCAGAATCGCCTCCACACTCGCCTTTGCCACAGGAGCTGGCGCGCTGCCTCTAGGGATGGGGCCGCAAGGAGTCGACCTCGTGCCGGCAGCTGCCCGGGCAGGCTTTCTGATACGCAGGCTGCCGCAATGCAGAGAATGGACTAGCTTGACAGATCTGCTGACTATCCGTTTTGACGGCAGCGAGCCCTGTAAACCCAAGCTGCCAATGCAACACACGCTGCAGGAGGGGCCGACTGCCCTGATGCACGCTGCAGAGCCGGGCATAAAAAAGTAGCATATTACCCTTGCTGCGTTGCTGCTGTTGCTTATGAGGCGCACTGAGCACCGTGACATGCAGGCAAGCCCTCGACACAATGCAGGCAGCGACGCTGCCGCCGCGCCAGGTGGGCGGCGGATGCTCCTTGTCGGGCGGCGCTGCTTGCGCGATCGGATCACTTTGTGCGATATTGATAGTCGCCAGAGGGGCCGTGACGGACGGGCAGACGCCGAATTCGGCGCGCAGCAGCACCAACCCGCGCTCCTCGTGGCCCTGGCGGCCCGCCGGCGCATCAGCGCGTCCAGAAAGTGATAAGGAAGTCGCAGCAGCTCGCGCCGGCCAGCCGAGGTCCAGCCGCGGCCGGCGGCAACAGCGGCGGCGGCAGGAATGGCGTCGCAGGTGCGCCGCCGCCCAGCCTTCTTACAGTGCTTCGCATCACCCTTGCAATTGCGCTCTTGCTGTTATTGACCTCTCAACTGCGCTGCACCCCCCTCTCACCCCTCGCAGGCGCCCGGGGGCCGCGTGCCGCCCTCCCAGATCAGCTTCGACACGCTGTGCCGCTTCTTTGAGCGCATGGTGGGCCAGCGGCAGCGCAAGGGCAGGAAGAAGGCGGGCGGGGCTGGGGGTGAGAGGGATGGCGGCTTCCGGCTGAAGGAGGTGCATCGCTTCATTGAGGTGGTGGTGGACAAGCAGTCGCACGACGCCTTCTCCATCTTTCGGCTCATGCTGCCCAGCGTGCGTGGTTTGGTGCTGCTGGGCGAGCCGTGGGAGTCGATGCAGGCGTGTGCTGCGCTGTGCTGGACTGACGGCAGGCTGTCAATGGCAGCTGGTTCCTGGGGGTACGAGTGGGCAGGTTGCAACTGGCAACCCCATGCCGCACAAAGCCGGGTGCTGATTGCCCATCCCAACCCCCGCACTCTCGTGCCGCCATTGCTCCGCCCCGCAGCTGGACAACAAGCGCGGCAACTACCACCTGCTGGAGGCCAAGCTGGCGGCGGTGAGAGCTCCACTCAAGCTGGTTCATGCTCTGACAGGGCGCGGTTGGCACGTGGCGGATCTCATGGGGCACTGCTGCATGCCTTGCATGCCGGCTGCTGTTTCTGCGCCTGCTTGCTGCAGCGGTGCTGTGCCAGCCCTCGGTATGCGCGTGCCGCCCGACACTGCCCCGGTGGCATGCTTCTGTCCATCAAACGTGAGCAGGTATGTATTGAGGCCGCAGTACTGGAGAAGAACTCGGCGGAGGCGGTTGCGGTGCGCGGCTGGAAGCGGCCCAATGCCAAGAAGGCCGGGGACTTTGCGGCGGTGCTCAAGGACGTGAGTGGCTTGATGTGCAGTTCTTGAGGGCGTGGTGGTGCCTCAGAAGAAACTGACTGTGCAGGTAGCGTCCCACCAATGCTTTGGTGCTGCAGGGGCATGATAATGGCAGGTGGACACGTTTGTGGTGGCAGCGCAGTGCTTCCTGCTCTGCTCACCCGCTCCCACTCCCTGCCCTCCTCCTCCCCGCCCTGCCATGCCAGTCCATCTTTGATGTCTACTGCATGCTACAGGATCGAAACGACGCGGAGCGCAAGCAGCTCAAGGTGCAACAGTGGGTAGCCTGATTGACCCTGCAACTCCTGGGCAGCGGCACGCTTGCTGTGCTTGATGCCCATGGCCGCGCTCTCGCCCCGCTGGCCTGCCCTCTTCTTCTGGGGTGGCGACCTGGGAGTGAAGCTGGGACAAATGAAGTTGCGATGAGATCTCTGCTAACAGCGTCCCCTTGCTTGCTGCGCCTTTTGCTGCGTTTCCTGCTCCTTACAGGTGGGCGACCTGAACGCTGAGCTGGACAAGCTGGTGGAGATTGCCAACAGCTGGAGGGACGACGCGGGGGAGCGGCGGCGCGTCACCCAGGAGCAGGCAGCTGTGGTTCGCGGGCTGATGCAGGTGGGTGGGTGTGGCTGATAGTTGTCGAGGCACGGGTGCAGTGGGACGGCTCTTGGAGCAGCCTCAGCCTCAGTGTGGGCCTTGCTGCTGCGTGCGCAGCAGGGAGCTGTTTGCTGGTGGATAGCTTGCGCTTCAGATGGCGCGGTGGACTGCAGATGCACCGCTGAGGTGAACCGGTCCTCGCCTGCCTGGAGTGCCTGCAGAAAACCACGGCGACGCAGATGAAATGGATTGTGCAGGTGCGGCTGTTGCGTGGTTGTAACTAGCTCCCGAACAGCGCGCGTGCATGCCCGCGGCGTCCTGCCCTGCCTGCCTGCCCAAGGCCCTGCCACGCTGGTCAGTGTGTGCTTCTCATTGCTGCGTGGTGCCCCTCCCCTTTCCCTCAATTCCTCTTTTTGGCGGTTTGAAGATCATTCTGAAGAACCTGAAGGTGCGGTCGGGCCATGCTGTGCAACATTCCATGGCACAGCATGCAGGTGCAGGCCCGTGAGCGCAGCTGCTGCTGCCAAGCGCCCACGGCTGGGCCGACCTGCCGCCTCCCTTGTCCCTGGGCACCTCTGCAGATCAATTGCGGCGAGGGCACGATCCTCAAGGCCTGGCACCCGGATGCCGAGGCGGTGTACAACAACCGGTGGGGCTCCCAGGGAGGGGCGTTGCATGCGCGCGGCGGTAGCTGACAAGACGGCGCGGCAGGGACTGCTTGCGTGCTGTGCCAACGCTATCCGCACCATCAGCTGTCAATGCAATACCACCGCACCATGCGTGCAGGGGCATGGACCTGGAGTACATCTTCAACCAGATGATCGACCCGCGCGAGCGCGTCAGCGTGGTGCGCATTGCTGGGCACACTGGGTGCTGCTCCCACGTTGCTTGCTGGCTTGGCCGTCTGCGCGGCACACCTGGCTTGCCCATGTGCAAGCCTCATCGCCTTGCCGCGCTCCCACACCGCGACTTCACCACTTGCAGACCCTGACGCTGGGCGTGGCGGCGCGCCCCCAGATGGCGCTGGCCACCAGCTCCACTGGCTGGGCCTTTGAGAAGATGCACCGCAAGGGCGAGGATGGCGAGCCGGTGCTGCGGCCCTTTGTCATGGAGACCAAGTTTGATGGTGGGTGCAGAGCGTTTTGGCACACTGGCACGTACTCCACCCTTTGATTTCTGGAGCACCGGGCTGGTTCTGGCCGCATGCACTGCATGATGCAGCTGACCCGCAGTCGCGGGGCCTTTCGCACCGTACACCCATTCACCTCATCTGCTTCACCGCACAATAGTAGCACGCTGTCGCCCCTTCTCACATCCTCCCCCTCTGCAGGAGAGCGCATCCAGGTGCACCGCTGCGAGGACGGATCCTTCAAGTACTTCTCCCGAAAAGCCATCGAGCATGGGGAGCACACCAACTACAAGTGAGGCGAACCACTGCTGCTGCCGCTGGTGCTGCCGGCCTCCTCTCAATCGGCCTGCCGGTCAGCTGGCAGCATTGGACTGACTCATACGCACACTTGGAGCCGTGAGCGCCAGACATGCACTGACATACATCCCCCCCTCCCCC
>VIYQ01000162.1:0-21400 GCA_009928355.1 Chlorella sp. CH2018
ACCCTCCATCCCACCGCCCGCCCACCCGCACCTGCTTGCTGAGCTCCAGCAGCGGCTCCACCAGAAGCTGCAGCATGCGGCCGCCGCCCAGCACCGAGGCACAGTCAATCAGCGTGTCGCCAACCGCCACCCTGCAGAAGAGATGGCTTGAGATGTTGATGAGTGGAGAACCTCCTAATCGGTGGTGCAGGCTGACAGAGAGCTCGAGCACAGAAGTGGAACGCCACCTTCCAACGTAAGCCACGAACCCCACCTGGCACGCTTGAAGTCGAGGCGCTCGTCGCGGTGCCATGCGTCAAAGTTGTCGCTGAAGCGCACCTGCATGCAAGATAATGAGAGGGAGGCAAGTCACCATGGCACGTCAATGAAGGCGAAAGGCAATGGCAGCAATCCAGCGCAGGCCAGCGGGGGGCTGCTGGGCATGAGTGCTGGCAGCCCAGCACCAAGCAAGCACGCACCCGACCACGGATGAGGGCCACCAGGCGCTCGATCCAGGGGGTGAAGAGGCGCACACGCCGCTCCCGCTCCTCATCCGACACCGGCCCCTCCTCCGACTCTGTGCAAGAGGCAGGGCAGGTCACAAGAGAATGGGAGGCCTGCCTGGAAGGGAGCAGACCCAGAGCAGCATGCACGCTGCAATCCTCGCACCCACGTCTGGCTGCCTGCCCACCCGCGCCTCCACCCATGCGCCCCACACCCCACCAACCCACCCAGCGGCTCGGGGTGCAGGCCGATGGTAAGAGCTCGGGACAGCCGGTGCCAGAAGTTGAAGGAGATGGAGCAGATGGAGTCATCAGGGTGGGAGGCCACATCCAGCAACGCCTCCACGGGGCCAGACACCTGGGGTGGGGGCGGGCGGGCGACGGCGCATGCCGGTCAGCCGCAGGGAGCATGGCAGCAGGCCCACAGCAGGCCCAAAGCGGGCCCACAGCTCCAAAGCACAACACAACCCAAAGTATCAGCAGCTTGAAAGACGAATCCGGCTTCCTCCCACAGCCCCCACCCTACCACACTACCTGGGGCCCTCCCTCCGCGATGAGTGCGGTGTAGGCCTCGCCCACCTCCGCAAACAGGCGGGCCATGCCCTTAGCATCCTCCTCGCTGCAGCAGGGCAGGGCACATGTCAGGGATGACAGAGGCGGAAGCAGCCAAGCATGGCAGGCAGGCACAGGGGCACTGCGCTGCTCACAGCAAACCAGTGCGCTTGCACAGGATGGGCAGTCATGCACTGCGCAGCACAGGACAAGTGTACATGGCCAGCCGCGGGTGCACACCTGTCGTCATGCTCCCCCTCGGGCGCGGTGTTGCCGTTGCGCTCTGCCAGCGCCTGCTGCAGGCACACATGGAAGCTGCGAGGGCGGGGCAGGGGCAGGTGGCACATGGTCAGAGAGCGTTGCCGCAAGATTTGGGGGCAGGGGCAGGTGGCATGGTTTGCCCCAGACGCACAGAACTCCCGCAAGCATGACAAGCAACCGCCAGCGCTGAGCGACACACAGCCCATGTCTCCGCTCCGCCCTCACCGTGGCTTGAGCGCCATGACCTCTGCCACAATGAGCTGCACCAGGGGCGCCATGTCCTCCTTGGGCCGCCCCCGCTGGCTGGTGCAATAGATGAGCTCCACCACAGCGTCCACAGCGGAGAAGAAGGTGTTGGAGGAGCGCAGGCCCTCCAGCGCCGCCCTGCGGGCACATGTGCAGGTGTTAGCCAACTGCTTGCCAGCGGCTTGCAACGCCGGAACCTGGCCGCCATCCTGATTGCCACTCCCCAGCCGCCGCCGGTGCTCCTACCCCGGCGCACCTAACCAGCGGGCTCTGCATGAGCATGGGGCCATTCAGGCCCACCCCGCCCGTCAGCTTGAGCCAGGAGGTGAAGGCATCCAGAGCCTGCTCCTGAGCCCGCGGCAGCGGCGCCGTCAGGCACGACGCCAGGATTTGCAGCGCCTGCGGCGAGGGGAGGCGTGGTGGGTTGGCAAAGCTGGCCGGCATGGCAGCGGCTGCGACTCTCAGAGCAACATGCAATCCACAACACCCTGCCACACCCCAACGCAACGTGCCTGCGGCGCGTACGCCAGCATCTCATCCTGCACCTGCCGCCGCCGCTCCGGCCGCACCGCCGGCTGGTAGCTGCTTGCTTCCTGCGGCAGCCACAAGGCGAGGGCAAGGTGAAGATGGCGCGCAGCAGTTAATGGGCTGTTTTGCTTTGCCACCCATACTCTGCAGCACCAGCTTCTAAGCAAGGGACGTCGCCATCCATGCACATGCTCGCCCAACCTGCTCGCCCAACCGATCAACGACCGCCCACTGCCTGCCTGCTGCCATACACCCTCACGTCACCACAGCCCCACCCACCTGCGGCAGCACCGTGAGCAGCTCCAGCATGCAAGGCAGCGACACGGCCTGCGGCTCTCCGCCCAGACGCTGCGCCAGCCAGCCCACCACGCCCTGCGGGCCCCACTGCACTGCCGGCAGGTGCGCCGCCAGTGCCGCAATGGCCAGGCACAGCTGTGTGCGCACCGCGGCATTGCCCTGGCGAGATGGCGGGTGGGGGAGCGGGGCAACAGCGTCATGCAACATTCTGCGGCATCAGCTGGCTGTCGGCGTGTCGTCTTGCATGCTGATCCAGCAGTATGCACTGCCGCAGCATACTCAAGTGCTTCCTTCACTGCCGCACACCCCCAGCCTGTCCGCCAGCCTTCCCACCTGGCAGTGCTTGACCAGCAGGGACACAAGGGAGTCGCGCAGGCTGAGCGCCGCCCCCGCCGGCAGCTCCTCAAAGTCGCGCTGCACCTGCAGCCAGTTGACAGCAACCACAGCATGGCAAGTCAGCGCGGTGGCCCAGACCGGCAAACACCTGAGCACCAGCATCCTCAGCAGCCGCTTGATGCTCCTTCAGGCCAGCCCGGGCATTGCCAGGTTTGGGCGAGGCTGCCGCCGCTGCTGGTGTGCATGCCTGCCCCAGCAGCAAGTGCTCCTCGCGGCGCCGGCCTTCTGCACCACCTCGCCCCCATCCCGAACGCCACCAGCCATCCTGTGACCACACCCCAGAACCACTCACCTTTGTGCGCAGCGTCTGGGCGCAGAAGTAGTGGGCCTCCATGCCCGCCCCCGCGTTGTGCAGCAGGTCGTTGGTGACCTGCCACGCCTCGGCGCTGCCCTGGAACTGCTCCAGCCACTTGTTGGCCTGGTCCTTCACATCAGGCGCGCCATGGTACAGCGCTTGCAGCGCCTGCAGCAGCTGCTGCGCCGCCATCGTGCCCGCCCGCTGCACGCGCCGCGACCTGCGTGCGGCGGCAGCAGCAACGGCGGGTGGGCGTTGCGGGAGCGTGGCGGGCGACCTGCCGCCAACAGGACCGGAGCATCCAGGCCAGATCCCAACCAGCGGGGCATGCGGCCCGCCCCCTGCAGGCCGTGGCGCTCGGGCCAGTTGAAGAGCTACCTGCTGGTGTGACGCCCGCGCCCCGCACTGCTGCTACACGCTCTCGTAAGCTGCCGGGGTGAGATCGAGTAGGCTGCTGTTTGCTGCGAAGCACAGCGCCGTCAGTCGGCTGGCTGGCAGCCCAGGGCCCGCGTTTGCAGCGCGGCGCTGTCGATGGATGCTGTCCTTGTCGTGCAAGTGCGTGAACAATGGCGATGGGGCGGCAGTTCTGCTGGGTGGGCGCCCATGCAGGCGCGGCTCTCCACATGCGGCAGGCCTCTGGAGCGGACGAGCAGCAATTCGTGCTGCACAGTGTATGCCCAGATCACTACAGCGCGGCCCTGGCCACTGCCCAGCTCCCTCCTCTCCCTGCCACCCGCCACCTCGCTCCTGCCGCAGCCAGCAGCTCCCTCACCCAGCCACCATGCTCAGAGCCGCGCTTCTGCAGCTGCCACGGGCCTTCCTCCCAGCGGCAACGGCCACAGCGGCGCTGCGCAGCCGCCCGCTGCATGCCGCTGTGGTGTGCTGCCAGCCGCCTGCCGCGCCGCCTGCTGCGCCCAAGGCTCCCGCCATTCCCCCGGTCAAGCGGATATCACGGGGTAGGTGTTTGGGAGCCTGGTGCAGCCTGACGTGGTCATGCGCTGCGGCTGGGACCTTGCCAAATGCAGCGTTCGTTTGTGTTCTTTGTCGGCATCGCACACCAGTCCGGCCTGTTGTGATGCGGCCAGCCCAAGTTGAACTGCACACAGCTGAGCAACGTGCTGACAAGCTGATCCGGGTTTCTGTGGCTGCCGCAGATGACGTGGACATCCAGTTTGCACGCAGCTCTGGCGCCGGCGGGCAGAACGTCAACAAGGTGCGCCGCGGGTGCCACGCAGGACTGCCGGCGGTGGTTCTGCTTCTGTTGTGCTTGCCCTTCACCGCTGATCTTATTAGTTTGGAAACCCCCTGCCGCCGGTGACCACTGGCACTGCTGCCGTCGCCCCCGCTGCTGCTGCAGGTGAACACCAAGGTTGACATGCGGCTGCGCCTGGACTCGGCGGCCTGGCTGGACGACGAGATCCGGGAGGCAGTGAAGCGTGCGGTGAGCGGGCTGGGGGGCAGCTGGGCAGATGGGAAGAGGGGCAGAATAGCCGCTGGGCAAGAGGAGTTGTACAGGACTGGGACGCGTTTTGACGGTGGTATGACCAGGAGTGGGAGGGCGCAGAGGGATGACGGAATAGCCAGCCACTGCCTGGTATATCCGTCTTCTCATTCGTTGCGGCTGCCCTCTGCTCCCTTGGTGCCCAGGAGAAGAAGCGCATCAACAAGGAGGGGGAGCTGGTCATCACCTCGCAGCGCACGCGGTCGCAGGCGTGAGTGAGCCAAGCTGGCTGCGCTCACACCCCTGCCCACAGGCAACCATGTGTCGACAAGTGCCCAGGTTGCCTAAGAAACGAAGACCCCTTGTGACTGGCCCATCCCACACCAACTTCCAACGCACCCACCTGCGCCCACCTGCCTGCAGCGACAACGTGGAGGATGCGCTGGCCAAGCTGCAGGAGATTCTGGACGCGGCCTGGAAGTCGGTGCAGCCGATTGAGGAGGACCCGGAGAAGGCCAAGGAGATCAAGAAGCAGGTGCGCTGCGCTGTGCTGCGCTGTGCTGCATGTGCCTTGGTTTGCGCCATGCTGTGGGCGCATCAGAATTTGAAGCATGGTGTCATGTGGGTCCGCCACGGCCTGCCTGGCCCACGAAGCTGCACTGCAACTCCCTCCCAGCCCTGTTGCTGCACCCCTCTCCACTTCGTGCGCAGCTGGAGCGTGGCAACGAGAAGCGGCTGCTGGCCAAGAAGTTCCAGTCGGACAAGAAGAAGGAGCGGCGGGCCAAGATTGACTGGTGACACACTCACACACCACTGCTGCTGGGCGCGCTCTGCGGCAGGAGACCTTGAACCCTCCTACCCCTCTGTACCAATCAATCTCAGTTTTCCCCTTGCCCCCTTTCATTGACGGCCCCCGATCATTGAACTCCTGCCTGCAACGCTCATCAGCTTGCACACTTGACCAAATGAATCAAATGCTCGCACTTGCAACAGTCACAGGCCACAGGCAGTGAAACGGGCATGGGCGGCGGGGCAATAGTTGATACACAGCGAGCGCTTGGTGCTTGGCAGGGCAGCTCGCAGCTGCTCCTAGCTGACCTAGAGGTGGAAGCCTCGCTGCCGCAGCTCCTCCTCCAGCTGCTCCGCCGACTCAAAGCGCACTGCTGGGATGCCTGCCGCCAGCGCGCCCTCCACATTGGCCTGTGGGGTTGTGGAGGTGGCGGGGCAGGATTACCGACGGCTGGATCGTAGCGAAGCAGCCTTGCTCATGCAGCAATGTGAGGCCTTCATGGGCATTCTATTCCGTGTGGCAAGTGTGCATGCCTGGCCACCACCCACCCCCAGGGCCTGTCCCCACCTGTCGGTCGTCCACAAACAGCAGGCGGTCGGGTGGCAGCCCCAGGTGGTCCACCACCGTTGCAAAGCTCTCGGGGGCAGGCTTCCGCAGACCCTGGAGAGGTATCCAGTTGGGGGCATGGGTGGCAAGCGGGAGACGAGCATGTCCAGGAAGGCTGCTTCCCTGGGATCTCCCATGGAGCAGGGTCCTCTACACGCCTCTCAGCCAGCTGCGGGCTTGCAAGCCAATTCCGCCGGCTCTCACCCGCAGCGGGCCGTGGCAGGACACAAAGGTCCAGTCCAGGTAGCGCGACAGCCGCAGCTTGTCCTCTATCAGCCGCCACCTGCCGCAGCCAGGCAGGCGGAGGCAGGGTCGCGAGGGTGCAGGGCTCGCTGCATTTCCGTACTTCAGAGCCCAACACATGTCAGCGTCCCAGGCAGGCTGCTGAGGCCCAGCAGCCACAGCGTCAGTTCATGCCGGTCTGAACAAGCGCTAGCCAGTCCCACTGCTGCGCCCTGGCCCCACCAGGTGGGGTAGTTGGAGAAGGCATGCATGCGCACGCCCGCCGACGCCAGCCGCTCCAGCAGCGCCTCCATGCCGTCTAGGTAGCGATAGCACTCAGCCTGGCGGGGAGTGCAAGTTGGCGGCAGCCAGCGTGTTGACGCACACCTCTCAATCAGCAGCAGCCAACCACTCCCACAAGCGCCACCACCGCACGCACCATGTGCTGCTTAAGCGCTGTGCCGTCCACAGGCCGGCCATCGGCAAAGAAGATGCGGAACAGCTCCTCCTCCTCAATCTCGTCCCGCTCAAACTGCATTTCAAATGTGACCGCAAGCAATCAGAGCG
The DNA here is from genome assembly GCA_009928355.1 of Chlorella sp. CH2018. Lineage (NCBI taxonomy): Eukaryota > Viridiplantae > Chlorophyta > Trebouxiophyceae > Chlorellales > Chlorellaceae > Chlorella > Chlorella sp. CH2018. The sequence goes on from VIYQ01000162.1 coordinate 6,684, forward strand.
CAGTTTGCTGGGTCAACAGCTGATGTGGGGCTGTTGCTGCAGAGCCTGCCCTCGGCGGTTTGCTGCCCTGGTTAGCTGCCGCCCCTGGGCGGCACAGATGCCACACATCACCAGCGGCCCCATGGTCAGCCATGCTGCTGCCGGGCAGCCTGGCACCCTTGCAAGCACCGCTCTGTCCCAGCACATCCCACCTGCACCCAGGCGGTGGGGTGCTTGGCCGCCAGCAGCTCCTTGAAGGTGCAGTTAAAGAAGCGGGGCATGTCGTGAAAGAAAGGGTCGTACACCACCTGCAGCAGCATGAGCGATCGAGATATTCTGCACTGTCTGCTGCTTGTCTGCTTGTTTGGGATTGGGCCGCAACTTGGCTGGGGAGCTCCCCCGCCCACCGCCAGCCTCCTCACCGTATCCATGATGTCTAGCAGCAACACCGGGTGCTGATCCATGCTGCTCGCGGCGCCTTCCGCTCGCTCGTTGGCTGCTGCTGCCGTGAGCGACACCGGCCCCGCACCGCGCTGGCAGCCGGCCCCCATGCCGTGAGGCGCCACAGACGGGCGCTGGAGGGGCGGCGGCGGCGGCGGCGGCGGCAAGTGGGGTGGTGCAGTCCTGCTGCCGCTGCTCCTGCTGCCTGCCGCCCTGATGCAAAGTCTCCTGCTGGTAACCTTTGCCGCGGCTGCAGCTCGTGTGCAAACAGCGGTGGTGGCCATGCGCGGCGGGTGGCTGTGGCGCCCTCGACAGTGGCTCACTGCACAATTGGGTAGGCGAACGAACGATCGCAGCAGCGGGAGCAATCGATGGGCGGTCACCCAGCGCCCCATGCAACACACTCTGCTCCATAGAGCCTCAGGTGGGCACGCCAGCCCGCCGTGTGCCTCGTCCGTAACCCGTTATCGCACGAACAAACTCACCAGGAGCTGCAGCGCCGGGTTGCGTGGGGCCCAGGGTTCAGCCCTGTATGGTGCCACCCGGCAACGGCAGTAGGCCTCCCACGGCCCTGGGGCACCGCGGCATGATCGACAGGTGCCAGCCGTCCCTGGCTGTGCAGCATCCAAGCACCGCTCCCCTTCCGCCACTGCCGCCGCGGCATCGACCCAATCTCTCCCTCTCGCTGTTTCTCTCTCCCTCTCACTGTGTTCGTGCCCCTCCTCCCCTACGTTGCAGAATGGAGTACGTGCGCTTGCTGGAGCAGGCGTTGCGGGCGTTGGGGTATGGGAGAGTGGCGTCACAGCTGGAGGCAGAGAGTGGCGTCACGCAGCAGCCGGCGGAGGTGGCGGTGTTTAGAGCGGCGGTGCTGCGGGGCGACTATGATGCGGCACTGCAGGTGGGGAGGTGTCGTGGCTGCGGCGGTTGTGTGCAGCCATGGGGCTGGTGCCACAGCAGCGCCTTGAGGCCACCTGTTGTGGGCGCAGGCAGCTGCACGGCCCTCCTCTTTCCGGGTCCCCGGTTTCCCCGCAGCTGCTGCCAGCGGTGGCAGCCGACCCCAGCTCGGTTGGTAGCTCCCGGGTGCTGCTGCTCAAGGCCAAGTATGTGGAGCTTGTGCAGCGCGGGCTCACGGGCGAGGCGCTGCAGGTGAGGGGCCAGCAGGGCCGGGCAGCCTGCTTGTGCCGGCGAAGCTCAGCATGCCTACCATGCCGGCTAGGCTCCGCACGGGGCAGGTTTGATTGGCCTGCTTGCGCCGCAAAACTGTCCCGCTGTATGTGTGGTAGAGTGGGGGTCCAAGGTCCAGGGTCAGCCATTAAGTTGCTGCGTTAACGTTGGCTGCCTCAACAGATTTGCCAGCCCTTGCCTGCGCTCTGTGTGCTGCAGGTGCTTCGCCATGAGCTGCAACCGCTGGCTGTGCAACAGCAGGGGCTGCAGCAGGTGCTGCACAGCCTGGCGGCCCTGCTGCTGCGCTCGCCCCATGCCTCGACCCCATCCTCTCCAGCAGCCAACGGTGTGGCAGCCTCACTCGGGGGCAGTGGCGGCAGCGGCAGCTGGGGCAGCTTTCCTGCCTTGGCGGCACCGCCTCGAGATCCGCCAGCGTCGACGCCTGCGGTGTCTGAGGAGCAGCTGGCTGAGGGGCGGGCAGCGCTGTTGGACCAGTTGCAGGGCAGCCTGCACGACAGCCTGCTCATACCAGACCGCCGGCTGGAGGAGCTGGTGGAGCAGGTGGGGAGGTGTGAGGTGTTGGAGTGGGGTGGGGTGGGGAGGTGACGCAGTGAGGGGTCCTGGTTTTGCGGGCTCCTGATCAACCAGATGATTGACCGCATTGGGGGTGGGGGCGGAGTGCCACCATCGCGCCATGCCCAGCAGCCTTGCACGGCAGCGTTCAGAATGCAGGTGTTGCACCCCGCATGCAGGCGCTGCTGAGCCAGCTGGACCGCTGCCCTTACTCCAACTCTTTGACCCAGCGGCTCTCGCTCTTTAACGACTACCAGGTGAGGTGCTGAATGCAGCGCACTGAATGCAGGGCAGCTTCTACTTGTTGCAGTTCACCGTCTAGCGCTGAGCATCCACCCACCCCTCGGTACCTCTGCTGGCATGCGTAGCTCAAACTCCCTCCTCTGCTGAAACCCCGCCCTCTGCAACGTCCTCTGCTGTGGTCCTTCAGGCGGGCCCCGACCAGCTGCCGTCCCTGCCCGGCCAGGTGCTGCGCAACCATTCCAGCGAGGTGTGGGCTGTGGCCTTCTCCCCAGACGGCCAGTGGGCCGCCTCTGCCAGCAAGGACGGCTCGGCGCTGCTGTGGTGAGTGGGAGGGTGCAGCAGGAGGTGTGCCGATTGCTGCCCGTGCATTCGGAGCTGCTACCCATCGATTTGGTGCGTGCTACCTGGCCCAGCGCTGTCCCTGAGGCGATGCCAACCGCCCACCTGCAGGGCGGTGACGGCCAGCGGCCGGCTGGAGGGGCCTCGCCCGCTGCAGCGCCAGCCCACCGCCTGCCAGCTGGTGGCCTTCTCGCCCTCCTCCCAGATGCTGCTGGTGGCATCCCTGGATGCCACGGTGAGCTCTGCAATGCATGTTTCACCCTGCTGCTGCACCGCGGGTGCGACGAGAGTGTGCTCGCGATTGCCTGCAAGCTTGCATGCCAGCCGCCTGCCTTCCCCAACCGCCGCCCACCCCGGCTGCCGCACTCAGGTGCGGCTGTATGACGTCGGATCCGCTCGCCTGCTGCGTCTCTTCACAGTGGGGGGCGGCCAGCAGTCCAGCCAGCCGGCAGCGGCAGGTGCCGTCACCGCCATAAGCTGGTTCCCAGACAGCGCCCGCTTCGTGGCTGCTACACACAAGGCAGTGGAGGTGTTTGATGCACGGCACGGCGGCGGCGGCCTGCTGCACCGCCTCCGCTCGCCGCACGCCTTCACATACGATGTGGCGGTTGCGGGCAGCGACTGCCTCATCACAGTGGGCCAGGACCGCAAGATCGGCTTCACCAGGTGCGGCTGGGCACACCGAATGGCGCGCTAGCTGTTTCTGCCTCCCGGCTGCATGTGCTGCCCTTGGCGCCTGCCTGAGTGCAGTGCCCCATGTGGCTGCCGTGCTTGCATGCGGTGGATCGAAGCATACCTCCTACCTCCGCCCCCGCTCCGCTGCTCATCTGCCCGCAGGCTGAGCGATGGGCACACGCAGCTAGTCGGCGAGTCAGGCACTGTCACTAGCATTGCGCTGAGCCGCTGCGGCCGCCTGCTGGCCACCAACCTGACAGACAGCAACGTGAACCTGTGGCAGCTGCCGCCGGGCCTCGCAGACGCAGGCGACCCCTGCTCAGCGCTGTCACATAACACTGCATGCGGGAATGGCACAGCTGGCACGAATGGCAGTGGCGGCGGCAGTGCTGGCATCGCCAGCGCTGCGCTGCCACAGGCTCCACCGCCGTTGCACCTGCTGCCGTATCTGGTGCCTGGCGCCGATCCCTTTGACCAGCTACCTGCTGAGCCGGTGCTCAATTTCCGCATGGGAGAGGCGCGGCCCAGTCGCTTTGTGCTACGGTGAGGTTACGCTGGCTGCCTGGGTATGGGTGGCAGCCGAGGCCATTGTTGCAAGCCCAAAGTTGCGTGTCAGCCTCAAGCTGTGGCGTGGCCTGGCATGAGCACTGCGTTGGTGCGTTGCAGGCTTCCAACTCTCACCCTTGCACCCTCCCTGCCTCGCCTGCCCAACCGCAGGTCCTGCATCGGCGGCGCACGCAGTGGGTTCGTGGCGTGTGGCAGCGAGGATGGCAAGGTGTACGTCTGGTCCTCTCGCTCCGGCCAGCAGCTGCAGTGCCTGGAGGGGCACAGCGGGTGCGTGAATGCAGTGGCATGGAACCCTGCCCTGCCCTGGCTGCTGGCCTCAGCGGGCGACGACGGCACAGTGCGAACCTTCCTGGCGCCCGCGGCGGTTCGGGAGTAACACACTGTTCAAGCTATATAGTTGGCAGGAGGTTCTGCGCTGTACACTAGCAAACTTGTATCACCTCCCTTTGCATATGCATGTACACTTGGCCACCTATCCTTCAGCCCAGCACCCGCTGCCCAGCACCCGCTGCCCTGAGCTCTGTCTGGTCTGCTGAGCTCAGCTGTAATTTACTGAAGCAGCATTGACAAGTAAGCAGAGGTGCAGGTTGCTGCCGTCTGCTGAACAGGTGCGACGGTTGAGTTGAAAGGGGGCAAGCAGGCAGTGCAGAGCAGAAGTGTGCGAAAAAGCCAAGGGGGTACCGGGAATCAGTGGCATGTGTGGTGGCATGCGTGAAGAATGAGCGGTGGGGTTGCAGTGCAAGTCCTGCAGTGGCAGCGCTCACGAGGAGGTGGCAGCAGCCTTGGCCTCCTCCTCAGGCTGCGCCACAGCCTCAGCGGCGGTGGGCGCGGCAGGCGGCTGCAGCTTGGGTGGAGGGGGGCGGCGCACAACCCAGCCCTTGACCTTGTTCCAGCCCTTGCTCAGGGGCTGCTTGACGAACTTGGGCAGGCCAAAGCCCACCAGCACCAGGGAGGTGAAGAAGAGCACGCTGCAGCAGGGGTGAATGGCGGATGGGGGCAGTGAGAGGAGCGCTCCATTGAGCAGCCTCTCGCGGCAAGGGGCAGCCCACGCAACTACCGCCTGCAGCTGGCAAGCGATGCAGGAGCAGCAGATGGTGCGGCTTTAACGAACGCAAAGCAGCCTCTGCCCCGCTGCAGCCAGCCCTGCACTGTGTGCAAGCACAGCGCAGTGGCCCCGCCCCCACCAAGCACCTGAGGGTGATGCCCACCGCCGCCGAGTCTGTCTCAAACTGGTACTTGCCATCCATGTAGTCCTCAAACTCTGCAGGATGGGGCGGTGGGACCAAGTGGGAAGGCAGGTGAGCATCAGGGGCACGGGGTGGCGCAAGGAGGCGCTGGCCACGGAGGCGGGACACCAGCTGGGCATGCACCGTCATCACTGCAGCCACAGGGCATGCAGCATGAGGTTGTGCACATGCCACTCTGAGCGGGCAGGCTCACCCTCCACATCCTTGAAGCCCGGGAAGCAGCCGTTGTACACGTTCACGCTGCCGTCGCCCAGCGCGGCTGCACCCAGGCGGGTGGGAGGGCAGGAGCGGAGTAGCAGCAGGTGAGAGTGGGTGAGGCCGTGGGCATGGCAATGTGCACCACAGAACGCCCGAGCTGCGCTTCCCGCCGCATGTCTGCCCCTTGCTGGGTTGCACGCAGAGGCAGGCAGGTGCAAATGTGACCAGCGCGGCAGGGCAAGCGAGCACGCGTGGCTCACCCTCGGCCTCCTGCAGCAGCACGCGCCGCCGACCAAGGTTGGCATCCGCAACGGCCGGAGGCGACGGGGCAGCGCCCTCCGCAGCAGCACTGCCCTCGGCCGCGGTGGTGGTGGGGGCTGCGCCCTCAGCGGCAGCGCTGCCCTCTGCCGCGGCGCTGCTGCTGCTGCTGCTAGTAGTGCTGCTGCTGCTGCTGCCGCTCTCGCCCTCGCCCTCCGCGCTGCTTCCCTGCAGCAGCAGGAAAGGCAGGACACCGCAGCGGCAGCACATAAGTGTGTAACGAAATGGGCACAAAGGCGTGTGTGCTGCGCATCGTGCACACGTGGCAGCAAGGCCAGACGTTGCAAGCGCAGGCCAGTACTGTGGCTTGCAGCAGCTCACCGAGGCGCCCCACTGGAAGAGTGCGCAGTCCTTCACAAACTCATACCACTGGGCACGGTAGGGCTGCAGGTAGGTGGAGGGCAGGAGGTGGCTGGCGTCACGGGTTGTGTGCACGGATGGGCGGCTGGAGCCTGCGGCGCTCCTGCCACCCGCAGCACGGCGGTGAAGCGCTCACAGCAAGGCAGTCCTGCAGCGGCTCACGTGGAAGCAGGCGATGATGTCGGTCTGGTGAGGGCAGTCCTGCTTGGCCTCGGAGTAGATGGCCCACTGCAGGTCGTCGTGGAGGGATGGGTGGGGAAGTCAAGGGGGAGTGGCGGGCGTGGCGGGCATGCATGCCAGCAGTCTCCAGCATTCTGTGCCATTGCAGCCCCCGCTGCCGGCAGCAACAGGAGGGAGCGGCCAGTGGAATGTCGCAGATCTGCACACCATGGATGGTGGGGTGCACAGCCATGGCCAGGCAAGCCCCCCGGCCTCACGTTCAGCGTGTTGTAGCAGGCCGACAGGCAGGCGCGGTCGCAGCCGGCCACGGGCGCCACGGGCGGGTTGGTGTAGTTGCCCCACAGGTACTGCAGCTTGGCGTCACAGCTGTCGTCCAGGATCTCCACCTGTTGGAGCGGCGAGCGGGAGATGTGGGGCGCGCACGCGAGCGGGTGCGGGGGCCGGGCGCCGGCGGCGCCGCTTCCTGCCCCTCTCCCCCGCCCATCTGCGTGCTGCAAGAGCCCACCCACCTGCGTGTGCACTTGTGAGCGGACGCCATGGCCCACCAGCACCGCCAGTGCGACGGCCAGTGCAGACAGGCCCCAGAGTGCCGAACGCATCGGGACGGGCTGCGCGCCGGCTCAAAGTCGGGGAAAAATATATGCAAGTTCGTAGTGTGGCAGGAGATCGTGGAAGGGACCCCAAACCGGGCGGGGGAAGGCAGCACGCGCCAGGCACGCCCCCTCCCAGTGCTGAGGCTGATGCGCTCGGCGCGGCGTTCAGTGGCTGGAAATGGTTCGCCGGTAGCATCGCGGTGTGCACAGGGCTCCAGGGCACGCCTGCAGGACGTCCCAGGTTGCAGCGGGCCTCGACCGGAGGCGCAACGCCGCCGCGCGCTCCTGGGGTGCAGGTGAGCAGCTGTGGCAGTGCGATGCATATGCCAGAGGGCCGCCCCGTCACCCCCGACCCACTGCCGCCGCCGACGCCTGCCGCCGCCCACCTCTCCCCTCCTCAGGCCCACGCATCATGCGGCCGCCCAGCACCCAGCTGCTGCTCCTGCTGCTGGCAGCCGCGGCTGTCTGCAGCACGGCAACCGCTGCCGCCGATCCGCCGCTGCGCATCTGGATTGACGAGTTCTTCTTCAGCGAGGGCGAGACGCAGCTGCTGCGCGAGGCGGCAGACGCCTCGGGCGGCGCGGCGCTGGTGGCGGGCACCACCCACAACCGCGTGCTGCAGCTCAAGAGCTACCAGCACACGGGGGCGGCAGACGTGCTGTGGACGGGCCCTGCGGTGAGGGTGCACCATGGTCACATCGCCTGGCGTGCATGCTGATGGATGCTCACCCATCAGTCCCTTGATCATCATCTGCCAGATCTGGAGATGCGGCATCAGTTTATGCCCGCGCACCGCAAAGGCTCCCACAGCCCCTACTGATGCAACAGCTCCACTCCACCCACTCCAATGCCCCCAGGGCTGCTACGAGGCGTTCCGGCGCCAGCTGAATGCCACCCATGCCGTCAGCTGCGTGCCCGGCAGCCGGGCGGTGACGGATAAAGCCGCACTGGTGGGCAGCCTGGCGGCGGCTTACGGCCCCGCGGCCTGGGGCGTGGTGCCCCGCTCCTTCCGCCTGCCGGCGCAGTATATGGAAATGGCGGCCTACCTGAAGCAGGTGGGTGGGGGTGGGGGGATGCACGGCCGGCGGCAGCACACAGACACCTCGGCCAAGAAGGCAGTCGGCTGCGGGTGCTCGCTTGATAGCATGGTGCAAGGGCAGGTGCCGAACTGCCTCCTGGCCAGGCTTTGTGCCAGGTCCTACCAGGCCGCACCAGCAAGACATCTTCAGCAACACATGCTTCGGCGGCATTTCAGCAAACACCCTCAGCAGCCTCTCCGCCACCCCCCTGTGTGCTGCAGGAGCACGCCGCGGGCCGCAGTTCGCTGTGGGTGCTCAAGGAGGATGTGCACCGCGGCAAGGGCGTGGCGGTGGTCAGCCCCACGCAGCTGCTGGCCCGCGCGCTGGAGCGTGCCCCCAGCGCTGGCTGGCTCTGCGGCACCTGGGACTGGGGCTCCCTGCTGGGCGGCGGCAGCTGGGCGGGCTGGCAGCGCATGCTGCGGTTACGGGCGGCTCGGCACGGCTGGCACGGCGTGCTGGGCCACGTGTGGGCCAGCTGGAACCATGCCATGAACGAGCTGTGGCGCGGCATGCGCAGCGCAGCGGGCTGGCGGCCCTGGCACTGGGCAGGCTCCCCGACACGCCACGTGCTGGCCCAGCAGTTCCTGGGGCAGCAGTACCTGGTGGGCGGGCGGCCCTTCTACATACGGTGAGGCACACGCGTGGTAGAGCGCCGCAGGGACGAGTGCTTTGATGGAGCGGTGGACAGGAATATGGAGGATGCCCCCCGCGAGCAGACTCTCACCCTGTGCATGTGTCGGCTTGCGGGCTAACCATCCCCCGCTGTCATCTGCGCTCCTTCCTGCAGCGTGTGGGCGGTGATGATGGGTGCCGACCCCGCCCGCGCCTACCTCTATGACGGCGGCGTGGTGGTGTTTGGGCAGCAGCAGAAGCAGCGGCAGGCGGGCGCAGGCAATGCAACCAGCTCAGCAGCCAGCGCGGCATCTGATGCCGCGGCCGGCGATGCGCTCATTGTCAACCTGTGGACACAGGATCGGCAGGCAGCAGCGCCCTGGAGCCTGGGCCAACTGGAGGCCCACTTGGCCACTGCCACCGGCAGCGGCGCTGCGCCGCAGCGCCTGCGCAGCCGGCTGCACGCGGCAACCGTAGCAGCGCTGGCGGCAGCAGTGCCCAGCGCACGGCGGGCAGCGGGCGGGTTGCCGGGCTACCAGGGCGGCAGCTTTGAGGTGTTTGGCATCGACTTCCTGCTGGACGCCTCGCTGCGGCCCTGGCTGGTGGAGGTCAATGCCCTGCCCTCCATGGCTCGCAAGGTGGTGGGCAGCGCCGGCGGCGACAACAGCAGCAGCAGCAGCAGCAGCGCGGCAGCAGGCTGTGATGGCACCAGCGGTGCGGGTGAGCAGCAGCTGCAGCAGCCGCAGCCTGGCCAGGGCAGCAACCCTTTTGATGTGCAGAAGGAGGGCTTTGTGACCTCGCTGCTGCACCTGCTGATTGCACGTCACCACCAGCAGGCGACAGCGGAGCAGGCGGCTGCACGGCTGCTGCGGGCGGCGTCGGCGGAAGCGGCAGAGGAGCAGGGGCCACCCTGCATAGGTGCTGCCCAGCTGCGCCAGCTGCTGGCCCTGCCGCAGGAGCAGGCGGCGGCAGCACGGCTGGGCTTCATTCCCCTGACCAGCCAGTTGTACGATGCACTGGCCTGCCAAGCAGCCCGGTCCACAGACGGCAGAGCCGGTGCGGCAGATGGCAGCTGGTGCAGCGTGCTGGCTGACCTGCAGCCGCCCATGCCACCTGGCCGGCAGCAGTGCAGCGCTGCTGCCGCACCAGGTAGCAGCAGCACACCAGTCACCATGGCTCGGCTGCAGCAGTGGGCTGGCCGCATGCAACTAGAGGCGGCCTCCCTGCTGCCTGCTGTGCTGCACCCACGCGTCTGGCGGCAAGGGCGGGCTGGGTCCATGCTGCCGCCGCCTAAGCCATTGAGCGACTCGGACAGGCGCATGCAGGCGTGGCTGCGCCGCGGCTTGCCGCCTGTGGCGGATGTGCCGGCGCTGCTGGCATTCTGTGATGCGTGACCTCATTTGCACACAGTTTCTGATGTGCTCTTACGTACATTTTCATACCACTCTCGTACTGCAATACCAGTCAACCAATGGAACAAAAGGATCACAGCCGGATGGAGGCGCTTGGACTGCTGGCTGCCTTGCATTTCTCACTCTGGCTTGCGGGCAGTGATGAACCTGAGGTGGGGGAACAGAAGGGTGCAGCGGCGTCACGTCATCGATCGCTGTGGCACAGCCATGCTCAGCGCAGCCACGCTGTATGCCAGATGGGGGGGACATGCATCACATGCTGGCACCCTTGCAGCACAAGTGCTTTCACCCCCCGCCCTGCACGCAGCTCACCAGGCCAGGTTGTTGGGCGACAGCACGTCTCCCTTGTCGGTCAACCAACTGCGCCGCCGCAGCTCCGCCACCAGCTTCTGGTGGGCCTCCTCAAACACGTCCTCACCCTGCCGCGCCTGCTGCGCCTTGGTCAGCGCAGGCTTGATGGGCAGCGGCATCTCCAGCAGCTCCCTCCTGCGGGTAGAGAGACGCCAAAATCACGCACTGCTGGTGGTCGTGGTCGCATGGGCAGGAAGGGTTTGCCAAACTGCACTGGTGCCGGCTGGTTTGATGACAAGTACTAGAAGCAGCCAGCGCTCCATCCCATGCAATGCATGCCCCACAAACTCGCATGCTCCCAGCAAAACGCACCACCACTCGTCGGCCTTCATGGCAAAGGCCACAGCCAGCTCCCGGCACTCCACACCCTCCAGCCCCGCATCGCCAGCCGCAGCCAGCACCGGCGCAGGGTCGCCAAAGCGAGTGGCGGTGGAGGAGGCGGCGGTACGGGCCAGCTCTGGGTCATACTCTGCAAGTCCAGGCAGGGCATTAGTGAGCGCCAGGTGGAGCAACAGCTGCTGCACAGGCGTGACAGAGTGGCTCAGCGCATGGAGCAACCCTTCCAGAACACACATGTCGTCTCGTGGGTCTGGGCAGCCCGGGTTTCAAACCCCCTGTCGATTCCCCCGCTCACCCGCCGCCAGCTCCTTGGTCACCAGGAAAAAGGGAGCTTTGTCCTCTGACTGCCACACCGCAGCCGCAAATAGGCCGCCGGGCTTGAGCACGCGCGTTAACTCCTTGAGCGCCACCTCAAAGCTGGGCATGAACCTGCGAGAGAGCGGGAGCAGGCATGGGGTGGAGGTGGGGAGCTGGGCCGCAACGCCCCAGGCACCTGGCGACCCAAACACAAACGCATGGAAGGCTTCAGGCAGCCATCACGTGTCCTGCTCCTGCCGCTCACATGAGGCCCAGCGAGCAGGTGACCGCATCGAAGCTGGCATCAGCGTAGCGGTGCAGGTCCTCCGCATCCGCGGTCTCAAAGCACACGTTGGTCAGCCCCGCATGAGCCGCCCGAGCCTTGCCCAGCTCCAGGAACGCATGAGCCAAGTCGGTGGACACCAGCTGCGCCTGGGGCAGCGCCGCCGCCAGCGTCAGCGCCGGCTCGCCGCTGGCGGAGGCGACGTCCAGGATGCGCACGCCCTCCTTGCCCTGCAGCGCCGGCACCAGGTGGCGCTCAAACGTGGAGTACAGGCCCTGCACCGCGTGGTGGTCGATCACCCTGCACAGGTGGGGCACTTGCGGCAGGTTGCCAGATGCTGTCGCAGTTGGGGAAACTTGTGGTGGCTGCGCAAGCGGAAAGCTGTGGCACCCTGGCCAAGCAGGCCACGCACCACTCGCTGTAGGCAGCTGCAAACGTCTCCCACGTCTCTGCACAGCGTCGAGAGCAGAGTGTCGCATGCAAAATGGGTTTCCTCATGCGTTTGCTACATTAAATTTGGCCTTGACGCCACTGCCACTCAGTGTGAAACGGCCCCCAGCGAGCGCTGTGGACCACACACCCAACCACTCCTGCTTCCCATCCCGAGCCTACCCTCCATCTTGTGCTTCATCTCCTCCTTTGTCATGGCCGCCTGCGCCCCACAGCATGAGGCGCCAGGGTCAGCGGCAGGCTGGCCAGGCATGCTGCACTGGAGGAGCCCTGGCCCGTCCGGCAGCGGCAGCGACGGCGGGAGCGGCGGCGCCCACTGGAGGCAGCCCCGCGCAGCTTGCAGATCGGCAGCACTCGTTTTTCACGGCGTCACCGCCAGTGCGGGCCCCCTTCTCACCATCGTTGCCTTCTGGTGTGTGTGGCGAGCGCTCGCGAGAGGCGTGGGCGAGGGAGGGCGGCCCCCGGATGCCACTAGAAGCGATCGACAGCGACCGGGCTGAGAATAATGCGCCACAAGGCTCTGGCAAGTGCGCAGGCGATGCAGCGGGGCCCTGCATGGGTGCCAGAGCCAGGGCTACAGCCCGGGAGCGTGGTTTGATCGCGGCACAACTTCCACAAGTTACGGGGCTGCACCTGGCGCGCCTGCGCAAGCTCGACACCCCGAGCTGCCTGTCGCGGGCCTGCTCGAAGCCTGCCAGCGCCCCATCGCTCCATCCAGCAGGCTTGTGGCGCCCCCTGAGGCCCCGTGATGGAGGTGGTGGCACACACTGGCAGGCTGGGCAGCGGGCAGCAGGCCTTCGCCTCCCAGCCGGGCCGGCTGCCGTCGTGCAAGCCCAGCCACCGGCCCAGCAGCGGGAGACCAACCCACCAGCCCACCCAATGTCGCGCGGGAGGTGCGGCACGGCCAATGCATGGTCCGCCGCCGGCGCCGCAGCTGGCGCCGCCGCCTGCCCAGCTGTGGCTCACGCGCGCTTGCCTGCCCGTTTGGCTGCTCCCGCAGGCCGGCGCAACAACCGGCCACGCATCCAGAGCGACGGCTTTGAGCACCTGGGCTCCAGCCAGCTGGCACGCAACAAGCGGCCGTTCCCGGGGCCGCCGCCAGGGCAGGGCCCCCCGCTGCGGGTGCTGCCCATCGGCGGCCTGGGCGAGATTGGCATGAACTGCATGCTCATCGGCGTGTACGACCGCTACATCCTGGTGGACGCCGGCCTCATGTTCCCAGAGTGAGCGGCGGCTGGCAGTGCACCGTGCTGCACTTTGTTGTTGTTGTTGTGCTGCTGTGCTGTTGTCCTTGCACCTTGCTGCACCATTTCTGTGCTAAGCTGCTGCACTGTTGCCGGCTGTGCGGCGGCTGTGCGACAGCTTTGACGGCTGCCGAGGTGCATCCCGCCCGTTCCACCTGCTGCCTGACCCACACCACACCCTTCCGTCACCCCGCCCATCCATCCGTCTGCAGCTTCACCGACCTGGGCATGCAGAAGATCCTGCCCGACACCTCGTTCCTGGCGCAGTGGCGCGACAAGATCGAGGCGGTGGTCATCACGCACGGGCGAGTGCTGCGCTGCGCTGGGCTGTGCTGTGTGGGGACTGCAGGCGGTCAGCTGCACTGGTCGCTGCCCTGCTGGGCACAGCGTGATCTGGGTGCACGAGCTGGCCTTGCTGGGCGGGCTGCTGATGCCTTCTCCTGCCCCCGCCCGCTGCTGGTGGTGCTGCAGGCACGAGGACCACATTGGCGCGCTGCCGTGGGTGGTGCCCGCGCTGGACCCCTCCACACCCATCTACGCCGGCGGCTTCCCCATGCAGCTCATCAAGCGCCGCCTGCAGGTGAGCGTAGGTGGCATTGGAGCAGGGGCAGTGGCACAGCGGCGCCATGAAGTAACTGCACAACTCTTGTGCTGATGCGTGCAGCGACGCGGCCGTCAGTTGCATTGTGTGACGGCGGCACGCTGTGCCTCTCATGTGCATGCTGTGGCTCCATCTGTCTGTGGCCCACGCTCACAACCATGTCTGCCTCACCATGCCCCCCGCAGGAGTTCAACCTGTACGACGAGGGCCGGCTGCACACCATCAACATGCGGCAGCCCTTCCAGCTGGGCCCCTTTGAGTGCACGCCCATCCGCGTCACGCACTCCATCCCAGACTGCTGCGGCCTGGTGCTGCGCTCCCAGCACGGCACCATCGTGCACACGGGTGAGGGCGGGGGATGGGGTAAGGGTGGGATGGGGTAAGGGGGGCATGGACGGGGATGTATGCAGGAGTGCAGCGGTAACGATGGGTGGCAGTGGGTCACAGCCGAACGAGCCGCACCCTGCCGGCTGTCCCGCGCGCTGCCGCTGCCGCCAGGCTGAGACCCGCTGTCGCATACTCTCTCCTCACAGGTGACTGGAAGATTGACGAGAACCCGGTGGATGGCGAGGAGTTTGACCGCGAGATGTTTGACTCCCTGGGTGCGCTGCGCTGCTGAGCGCGCGGGCTGCTGCGGCGCGGCTGCTGCTGCTGCCTGTCTGCTGGTGTGGCCTGTGAGGCTGCAGGCGACCTTCTGGCTGATGCTGCTGTGCCGTGCTACAAATTAATTGTGCCGCTGCCGCTGCTGTCTGCACCGCCGAGTGCGGTGAGGAAACACATTCACCACAGACCTGTTCCGAGGGGGCCTGGTGGCGCCCGCTGGAGACACAACGAATTCATGCACCACTCTGACCACTCAAAAAACCCTGCGCTGCTGCTTGCGCTGCCTCCTCCTACACTCCGCACTTGCATCCGCACTTGCATACGCTTCCCTGCGCTGCGCAGCCTGTCCTACTGGTAGCTCCACCCTCACTGTGCGCTGCATGCCTTCATCCGCGTCCCATCACCTGCAGGGCGCGAGGGCGTGGCGCTGTTCATGAGCGACAGCACCAACGTGCTGGCCCCCGGGCGCACCACCAGCGAGAGCCTGGTGGAGACGAGCCTGGTGAACCGCGTGCTGGGGCACCAGGGCAAGGGGCGTGTGATCACCACACAGGTGGGTGGGCAGGGTG
>VIYQ01000167.1:0-27797 GCA_009928355.1 Chlorella sp. CH2018
CCGCCCATTCAGCTCACCCAGCAGGGTGCGGGATGCGGTGAGGATGATGAGGTCGGAGAAGGTCTGCATAAGGTCCACCACACCCGTGTCGCCCCACTTGGCAAAGTACTCCTCAGCCTCCTGCAGCAGGGCAGCAGTGGAGGGCGGTACGGGGTAGCAGCATCAGAGCGGGTGGTGTCACCGGGTGAGCAGGTGGTGCCGCCGGGTAGGCAGGAGGCCAGGGAGCCACACGGCAGCCTAGGGTACGGATTCAGCCTGCCTGCATGCCGCCGCCAGTGCTTCATCGCCATGCAGTTGCGGCCGTCGATGCAGCGCCGCTGACGCACTGTGCCGCCGCTCCCCCTGCCTCCCTCGCTGCTCCCCCCCCTCCCTGCCGCTCCGCCACGCGCCTGCTTGAAGGCGGGCACGTAGGTGCGCAGCTTGGCGGTGCGCAGCGCGTCGGCCACAAAGCGGAACTGCTCGGAGCGCACACGCTGGTCCACGTCGTACACCACACCCTTGCCAAAGGTGGGCACGTTGAAGTTGTAGACCTGGGGAGGGGCGAGGGAGGGCTGGGGTGAGGGTGGCTTGCTTGCGACGGGGGCAGAGGCGCTGCTGCAGAGACGCTGCAACCGCCCGCACCGCCCGCACCACGCCATGCCCGACTCCCAGCACTCTGCCGCCGTGCAGACGGTGCGTGGCCACCATCCCTGCCGCCCCGCGCACCTCGGTCTGGCTCATCTTGTCGTCGGTGGCGTTGAAGAAGTGGGGGGAGGCGTGGGGGCCGATGACGAAGGTCATGTTCTTGTGGGCCAGGGGGATGGTGAACACCTCGCCGTGCTTCTTGTACATCTCCTCCATCAGCGGCAGGGGGCCCTGGGGATGGGAGGCGGCGACGCAGCCAGCGTGAGGGCTTGGGACGCGCCCACGGCAGCGCTCCCGGCCCACACAGCCAGCAGCATTTGCAGGCGAGGGCGGCAACCGACCCCAGCCGCCGCCGCTGGCGCCGGCAGCGGGGAGGCCAACCAGCTGGGCGCCATCGGCTGTCCCGCACCTTGGCAAACTTCAGCAGGCCGCCGATGAAGGGGATGCCCTCCTCCACGGGCGGCGCCGAGCCCCGCAGCACAGTGTGCTTGAGCAGGCGCAGGCACACGGCCAGCAGTAGGGTGGATCCCACCGCCACGGCCACCTGGGCGGCCAGGGGCAGGGCCTGGAGGGCCGCCACCAGGGCCTGGAGCTGGTCAGCCATGGATGGGCACTGCAGCAACCCACAGCAACTGGGGCTCCGATCGGGCTGCCTCCCGGGGGTGGGATCGATGCAATGCGCGGCGCTGCAAACCCTGCAGCCCCCCTGCACTCAAATGCTCCCGCAGGACACGCAGCCTGTGCCAGCGCAGCAGGGGCGCCTCATGCGGGGGCGCGGTCGTGCTTGGCACGGTTGCAGCAGCAATTGGGCGGCGCCGCAGGCAACTTGCAGGCCCTGTCCCGCCATGTCCGTCACCAGCACGTCCTTCCCCGCCACGGGTGCGTGCCGCGCAGCGATCCAGGGTGCAGCAGGGCGCCTGTGACTGATCCCAGGGTTCAACAAGTGCGCTGCTGCTGGGGGGGCCTGCCGCCGCGCCGCCGCCGCCGCTGCCGCCGGCCCTTGGTCTGCCTCACCACGGTGCCGTCGTCCCTCCCCCTGCACCCACAGCCTGCGTGTTCCAGTGCAGCAGCTGCCGTTCAGTGTTGAGCGACAGCCAGGAGTTTGTGTGCACGTTCATGGCGCCAGATGGCGCCAAGTGCATCTGCCTGCGAGGTGCGGGCACTGGGCGTGGCGGGTGGGCGGCGGTTGGGGCAGGCAGCAATCCTGGAGATGCGCCCAAGGCTGCAGGCAGACCCGCACTGTCTGCAGGTGCTGTGCCGCAGGCCGCTGAGCGCTCCTGCCTCCCCCGCAAGCGGCGAGTGCACCATGACAGCTCAGAATGCCGGAGCTCATGTGCTCCGCCTGCTTCCCTGCAGGCCTGAGTGAGGCTCGTGTGGACCGCATTCCGCACAACACAATCACCGGCGCGGCGGCCAGCAGCAGCGGAGCAGCCCGCAGCGGCAGCGCCAGTGGCGAGCGCAGCACGCACTTCACGGTCTGCTGCTCCAGCTGCGGCGCTGCGGTGGGCCGCCTGTACACCGAGGTCCCTGCTGCACTGTCCCTCATTCACAACCTGTTCTGCCTGGAAGCAGATCGCTGCACCAGCTACGAGCTGGGCAGCGCAGAGCTGCGAGCCCCCGGCAGCGGCGCTGCCCCCCAGCAGCAGCAGCAGCAGGGTGCAGCAGGCGTGGCAGCAGCAGCAGCAGCGGGTGCGGCAGGGGTGCCAGGCGTGGATGCCAGCCTCGTGCTGAACCTGCTGCAGAGGATAGAGCATCTGGAGGCCAGCCTGTGCACGGTGAGCTGCTGCAGCTGTGCTTCGATTGTTTGACTGCGGTGGTGGTCCCTGCCATTTTTTTTTGTTTGACTGCGCGGGGAGCGTACCAGCTGCTTGGGGCATGTGCACACGGGCTGTTGCGCTGTGTTAAGTGGTAGTTGTGGACCCGCCTGATCGCCGTGAACCCTGGCTCCCCCACCCTGCAGCTGCAAGGCATGCAGGTGCTGCATGACACGCAGCTGCGCGGGCTGCCAGGCTACCAAGGCGACGCGATGCTGCCGGCGGCGGGAGGGGCGGGCGGCGGCGTGTGAGCTGTGCGGCCGCAGGCGTGCTACAAACGGTTGGATGCCTTCCGCGCGTTGATCTTTTGCACTTGCAAGGCGGCGCGCGAGCTACAAGGTTCAGGAGGCCTCCAGCTGGCAACCCCATCTCAGGATTAGAGCGGCCATCGGCCTCTCTGGCGCTTGCACCGCGCCGCTGGGTGTTCGCAGATCACAGGGAGCGCCAGTCAGCATGCAGATCGCGCCGTGCACCCGCTCTGCCGTGGGCTCTGCCGCGCCCAGCGCTTCTGGCAGCCGGCGGAGTGGCCTGACGGTGCTCGCACAGGCTCGGTGAGCCGCTGGGGGAAGGGAGAAGGGAACCTGCAACGGGCGCAACCCCAGGACGCCCAAAGCCGGCTGTTCCTTGCCCTGCACGCCGCCAGGCACGCTCATTCATGCTTGTGAACCCCCTTACGTGCGCAGGGATGGCCAGAGCAGCGCCCTGCAGACGCTGGCCAAGCAGGCGGCGGCGGTGAGTGCCTGCCGCTCTTGGATGCTCGCGGCTGGGACCTGGTCGACGATGCCTGCTCACTCAGTGTCCGGAGTTTTACGCCCGTTGTTGGACGCTACCGTTACCGAGCCGTGACTGGTCTGCCTCCCTTGCTGCATCTGTTGCAGAGCGCCCTGTCGGCGGTCCTGATTGCTGGCAGCATGGCGCCCGCCTTTGCCGCTGCCGCCCCCACGGCGCAGCAGGGTGAGGCTGCACAGCAACGCTGCTGACGCGCTGGCATGTCATCGGATGGATTGCAGGTCCACGCATCATTCTGAACATGCTTCCTGCCCCTTGGGTGCCGCAGGCGCGCTGCTGGAGGAGCTGCTGGCGTCGCAGCCCACCAAGGTGTGCGGGCGGCAGCAGGGCGTGCACAGCATTGGCGGTTGCCCGGCAGCAGGCCTGAGTTGGTGGTCATTCATTCCAGCTTCCATGCAATGCATGAGTATGTGGGCTTCCCCACTCTCGAGCCCACCAGCTTGAATCTGTGCGCCAGCCCGGCGGCCCTGCCACTCACCCGCGTCGCCCCGCTGCCCCGCTTCTTGCGCTTTGCCCCAGGTGCTCAAGGCATCCGGCAAGGCTGAGGTGCCCAGCTACCAGGAGGCACGCAAGCTGGTGGCCGCCCCCAAGCCGTCCGACAAGAAGAAGACTGAGGAGAAGAAGAAGGCTGCCCCCGCCAAGAAGGAGGAGAAGAAGGCGGCGCCCAAGAAGGCCAGCAGCAGCACCACCTTCAAGCTGGACGGCAAGGTCAACACCGGCACGCAGGTGAGAGGGGAGGAGAGGAGAGGAGAGGGAGGTGCGTGGCAGCCGTAATGCGTTGAGACTGCCGGGTGACACGAATAGTCAGTAGTTTGTTACGCCAACAGCAAGGCCGAGGGCAGCTTGCACACCATGGGGTGGTTGCTCACTCTCACAAAGGCTGCTGGCTTCATAACAAGGCGCGCAAGCACACCAACACCCCTCAACTAACCTGCCTGCGCAATGGCCTCCTCCCACCCTGCAGGGCGTGGTGCCTGAGGGCCTCCAGCTGGCGCCCAAGCCAGTGGCGGGCGGCAAGGCCGCCCCCGCGCCTCCCGCCCCCAAGCCCGCCGCTGCCAAGAAGGCTGAGGCCCCCAAGCCCAAGCCCGCCGCTCCCAAGCCTGCTGCCAAGCCCGCCCCCGCTGCCCCCAAGCCCGCTGCCAAGCTGGCGCCTGCCGCTGCCAAGAAGGCTGACACCTCCAGCGACACCGCTGCCAAGGCGGCTGCCGCCGCCGCTGCCGCCGCTGCTGCCGCGGCGGCCTTCAAGGCGTCGCAGGCGGCGCCCGCTCCCGCCCCCGAGGTCCCCACCCTCGCGCCCCGGCCGCTGTTCTCCGCCCCCGCCCCCAAGCCGCTGGTGTCTGCCCCTGCGGCACCGGCTGTGGCTGCCGGCGCAGCTGCGGCTGGCGGCTTCAGCCCTGAGGCCCAGGCCGGCGCCGTTGCCATTGCCGAAGTGCTGGCAGTGGCGGCTGCCACCAGCGTGGTGGGCGGCGTGCTGAGCAACAAGGGCCCCAAGCCCGCCGCCGCTGCCGGCAAGAAGGCGGGCAAGGCTTGATCGTCTGACCGCTGGCTCAGATGTGTTGGCGAACTGCCGGTGTCGACCCCAACTGTGTACTGCTTGGGCAGCGCACCTCCCTGGCTGCAGCCGGGGAGGTGCCTGCCACCTGTCTTTCCGCTGCTCCCCTTTGCATGCTTTTTCTGCTGCTGAGAAGACCCCCGCCCCCCACTCACCCTCCAATGCACCCCTCGATATTCTTCCCAGCCCGTCCCGCGCACCCCCGCCCGTGCGGCTCGCGCTGATGCCACTTTGACTGCTCTGCACTGCCCTGTGTGAGCTGTTGCTCACTGTGTAACTCGCGCTCACTGTGAGGTCAAGAGCTTCTTGAGATGACTCGGGGGGATGGAGCCACCGAGGAAGGGACGCACAGAGGGTGAGGGGCGGTGAGGTGGCAGAGCCCGCCGCCGCCGCCGAGCAGGTTGGGGCCGCCAGCAAGGGCGGCGATGCAGTCCTTGCCATGATCAAGCTGGCCGCCGTGAAACCGGCGGGGTTCAGTCCCTTCCAGGCATCCAGGCGCTTCACCCCAAGTCGGCGTGTTGCCACTATGGCCGCCAAGCGGGTGCTGGTCCCCATCGGACGCGGCAGCGAGGAGATGGAGGCGGTGAGGCACCTCGATCGGGCGCAGGGGATTGCACAGCGGCGGCAGCGGCGGCGGTGGCCACGGCGCCGGCTGCGCCGCTTCCGGCAGGGGGGCTCCATTTTGCTGGTAGCCCAGGCATTTTGTTGCTTTTCACGTGCTACATCTACCCATTTGCAGGTGATCACCATTGACGTGCTCCGAAGGGCTGGTGCGGAGGTGCGCTGGGCAAAGTGTCGCTCGCTGCTAGCTTGAGGAACGAGTGCTCGGCCCCGGAGACGCGTCTGGCTGCGTGGGACTGCAATGCGAGACACAGTACAACAGTCCCCCTGCACTCTGTCCCTCTTCCGCCAACTGCTCCCAGGTCACCGTTGCCTCGGTTGAGGACTCTCTGGAGGTTGTGTGTGCGCGGCAGACCAAGCTTGTGGCCGACAAGGCCATCAGCGAGTGCACGGGGGAGAGCTGGGACCTGATTGCGCTGCCGGTGGGTTGGTGGGCAGGAGGGGCAGGGTGAGGTGACGAGAGCTGGAACTTGTGTAAGTGCTGGCGTGGCGGCTGGGGTGGCGGCTGTGCCAGAATGATGTGCTACAGTGGTGCCCCTGTGCTGCTCAACAGCCTCACTGCCTCCACCTCTCGTCCTCCTGCCCTGCAGGGTGGCATGCCTGGTGCTGAGCGGCTGCGCGACAGCCAGCCGCTGACAGACCTAGTGGCCCAGCAGAAGGCGGCGGACAAGTTCCATGCAGCCATCTGTGCCACCCCCGCCGTGGCCTTTGAGCCGCAGGGTGAGCCGCAAGCGAGGAGCAGGGGTAGCAGGGTGGCCAGAATGTAGTTAGTCACTACATTCCCCCTGTGGTGCTTGCCGCATGGCGTGTGCAGGTGCTTGTTTGGAGAGATCGACCAGCGTCGATGCATCGATGTCGCCCACCCTCTGTTGCACTGCCCGGTTTGAGCTCAGCCGCTCCTTCTTCACATCCTGCAGGCATCTTGGCGGGCAAGCGCGCAACTGCACACCCGGCCTTTTCCGACAAGCTGTCCAACCAGGTGTGCAGCGGTAGTGTGCAGCAGCTGGCAGCTGCTGGTAATGTGCAAGTGTGCACTGAGCACTGACTGCGCCTCGTGAGCTGCCGCTGTGCGAGCACCATCTTGCTGCAATGGCGCCGCACCCCTGAGGCTGCTGGTGCCCGGCAGATGCAACCCCGACCCCGGCAGCCTCTGGCCCTTTGGGTGCATCTGGCACAGGAGGCGGTGCCCCAGAGGGTGGTGGTGGATGGCAAGCTGGTGACCAGCAGGTGGGGGTGTGCGGGGTATGACATGTCAGCCTGGCAACACAACAGGGGGCTGGTGGTGGGGCTGGGCGGCTGGGCTGGGGCTGGGCAGGAAGCAGCTGCACCGCGGGATGGATGGGAGGCGCGGGCCCCCGTATGTGCTGTCCACTGCAGCCCCCTGCACCTGCGCTGCGTGTTGGCTGGCCTGGACCCTGCTCCTGATTTCGCCACACCCCCCACCCCCACAGGGGCCCCGGCACCGCGTTTGAGTTTGCCCTGGCCCTGGTCAAGGCACTGTATGGCGAGGAGAAGATGCGGGAGGTGGCGGGGCCCATGGTCATGCGCGACGGCTGGGACGCCGCCCTCTGAACGGCGCCTGGCAGCAGCGGCAGGGCGGCTGGCTGCGGCTTTGCACTTTTGACTGTGCCTGCCCTGAGCGGTTGATTGGTGTAACTGGAATGCTCTGTTGTTGTTGCAGCATGACTGCGACATGAAGAGCAGCTTTTTGTGTGAACTGCCCAGTGGCCAGCCTCCTGTGACAGCTGATTGCGCCGTAGCATCAGCTACCCGTGCGGGCTGCGCCTGGCCCTGCTGCCGCCTTGAGCAGCGCCCTGCATGAGGCATGAACAGCAGGGGGCGTCATCCGCATTGCGTACCAGGCAGCGCAATCAGCCAGCCACCAGCCAGCAATGACAGCCAGCAGCAGCGGGGGCGTGCACGTCACAAAGTTTAGCTGGCCCAGAGTTGGGTGATACCACAGCCGCTAGCCCACACACTGCACACACAGTGGGGCACGCTACACTGCTTCACTCAAATGCCGCAGCCGACCTCTCACGCACCCGCTACTGCTCCGCTGGGCCCAGGTCACCCCAGTCAGGAGCTGCCCGCACATCAACATGTGCATCGCCATTGCTCAGCTCTCTCAAAGCAATCACATGTGGTTGAGTTTTGAAAAATGATTCGAATACTTCTGAAAGCACCGACGCTCCGACTACAACAATTCTGTGAAATTGCGGTTGCAAGGACCATGCGTTGGCGGGAGCCGCTCGCTCACCCAGCGCGAGCTCAGGGACCGGCGGCTGCCACCGCTGCCTGCTCACCGGCCGCCGGCGCATCACCCTCGTCCGAGCTGCTGCCGCTGCTGCTGTCAGAAGCACCGGAGTGCACCCAGTACGCCCCCAGCTCAGCGGTGTTGATCAGCTGTGCGTAGCGGCCGCCCAGCGCCAGCAGCCGGGCGTGGCTGCCCTGCTCCGCCACGCTGCCGTCCACAATGACGGCAATGGAGTCGGCGCGCCGCACCGTGCTCAGCCTGCAAAGGGGCAGCAGCGGAGGGATGCCAGTCTTGGTAGGGATGCCAAGCGCAGCATGGCAGCCATGGCCCGCAGGTGCGGCATGAGGCAACAATTCGCGCACTAATGGCAAGCACATGCCGCCGCACTGCGCTCCCCTCTCCGGCCTGTGTCCACCAGGTGCGCCCCCGCCTTGCCTGTGCGCGATGATGAGCTTGGTGGCTGCCAGGTGGCGCAGTGTGTCAGAGATGGCTCGCTCGCTGGCCACATCCAGCGCCGATGTCACCTCATCCAGCACCAGGATCTTTCGAAAAAGCGGGGGAGAAGAGGGCATGGCAGGACGGTGAGGGTTGAGCAGGGCGGCAGGATGCAGCAGGGATACTGCCATCACATCCACACGCGGCGAGATGCAGCGGGTGAAGGCACGCTGAGGAGACCGTTCCCACCTTGGGGTGCAGCAGCAGCGCCCGCGCGATGGCCAGCCGCTGCTTCTGCCCGCCGCTGAGGGCATGCCCGCGCTCTCCCACCTCTGTGTCGTAGCCCTGCAGAGCGTGCGGACAAGCGGCAGCAAGGTCGGATGCGAGAGATAGAGACAGAGTGGTGTACAGCAGTGTACTGCAAGCGGTCGGAAAGAGCAAATTTGAAGCGGGCACCCAGCGGCAGGCAGGTAGGATCCAGCGCCGGTGGTGCGAAACGTGTGCTGCTAGCCAGCCCACCTGCGGCAGCTGCTCCACAAACTCGTCGGCATGCGCTGCCCGGGCGGCCTCCGCAATCTCCTCAAACGAGGCATCCGGTTTGCCGTAGCTGCAGTGAGGGTGTAGTGGGGTGGTGGTGAGCGTGGGCATGGCTGGAGGCAGCCTGGGCTGGTTGGCGCTACAGAGGCCGATCTCTTGGGTGTGAGCACTGCCGAAACTTTCCCAAGCACCTGCCCGTCACTGCACACAACTCAAGAGCCACAACCACCACAGCGTCACCTGCCTCCCCACCTGATCTGCTGCCGCACGCTGCCCGACATGAGCATGGGCTGCTGCAGCACCGCCGCCATGCCCGCTGCCGCCGCACCGCCGCCATCCACGCCATTGCTGCTGCTCAGCGGCTGGCCATCCACCAGGATGGCGCCTCGCTGTGGGGTGTACAGGCCCAGCAGCAGGGCTGCAATGGTCGACTTGCCGCCGCCACTGGGGCCCACAAGCGCCAGCGTCTGGCCAGGCTCAATGGTGAGGTTGAGGCCGCGCACCGCCCAGTCCACGGCTCCAGGGTACTTGAACCAGACATCCCGTAGCTCCACTCGCCCGCTGGTGCTGGCCGCCGCTGCACCTGCTGCTGCAGCATCTGCTGCAGCATGCTCACTGCTGCTGCTGCTGCTGCTGCTGCTGCTGCTCGGCTGGGACAGAGATGCCACCCCTGCTGCCGCTGTATGCGCTGCTGCTTCCTCGCTGCCGCTGCTGCTGCTGGCCTTGCTGCCCTCAGCTGCTGCTGGCGGGGAGCCGGGTGGTGCCACCAGGTCGGCAATGCGTTCCAGAGCGCCCACCGCCTTGCCCAGCTCTCCAAAGCTGGCTGCCACTGCCGACAGGCCTACCGAGATGAACAGGTTGAAGACGTTCACTGCAGGGGTGGGGAGATGGCAGGGCGTGAGCGAAGCAGCGAGTGAGCAGTAGGCTGGGTCGGGCCAAGTGTGCTTTGGAGGTGAGCAAGCTATCATTTCAATACCCTTGTTTCCAACAACAGGCGATTCAGCGCACCTGCCAGCAGGGCTCCCACAGAGATGCGGCCCTGGAGCACCTGCAGCACGGCGGGCAACAGCAGAAGAGGTGACCAACTGCAACTGATGCGATGTGCTGCCGCCCGGGCCGCAAACGGCTGTGCATCCGGGCAATCGGCCAGGGCCAGCGCCACAGCAGACAGGTGCGCTATGCGGGTATGCTACGTTATCGGACTGTCGACACAGGCGCTTGAAGGTCAACCCCTGCAGAATCAATTCATCTGGGCCCATCCCACCGATTCATCTGAGCCCATCCCACCCACCAGCAGGCCTCCCAGGCCCAGCAGCGCCACAGTGCCAACGTTCACCGCCAGCCGCCCCGCGCCCTCCACAATGCCCTGCAAGGTTGGCAGGGGGGCAGGTGGGACCAGGCGATTCGTGCACAGCATATCAGGCAGGCAGAAGCAGCCTTGCACTGCAGGGCAAGTGGAGCATCTGCTGCATCTGCTACTCCCACAGCCCGCCCCTCCCAACCCCGCATTCCCTGTCCGCACCTGGAAGACAGCGTAGCGCTCCGCCATGGAGTAGCCGCTGGCCGACAGGTGCGCAAACGCGTCCGCCTCGCGCCGCTCCTGGGCAAACACCTGCACCGTCTGCACCTGGGCTAGCCGCTCTCCCGCAAACTCCAGTGCCTCGGCTGCCACCTGCGGGTGCAGCGGGGTGGTGCAATTGTGTAAGTGCAGGAGGGCTGGCAAGGGGGGCCTGCCCCTGATCTTGGGTGGGCTGCTGCAACTTGCGTGCAGTTGGCTGCATGCACCGCCGCCAATCGATATCCAAAGTCGCTGCATCATGGAAGTGCATACACCCTCCGCCCACCTGCTGGCGGCGGTAGATGAGGGCGGAGGAGCGGACGACCACGGAGCGCAGCAGGCGGGACAGGGCGGGGGTGATGGCAAATGACACCAGCGCCAGCAGCGGCTGCTGCAGCCCGATGAACAGCAGCGCGCCCAGCACCTCAAACATGGACCGGAAGCCGCGCTGGCCGATGAAGTCTGCAGGACGGGGCCGGGTTGCAAGTGAGGAGCAGGCGTGTTGTGGTGCAGGTGGGGTGGCACAGCAGGTGTATTGTGTAGTGTACTGCCTACTGCTGCGCCACACGTACCCAGTCTACTGCTGCGCCACACGTACCCAGTCTTCGCAGGCTGCACTTCGTGCCCACCCAAGGAGCCCACGCACCTGCCAGCGTGGTCTGCAGCACGGTGACGTCCACGGTGAGGCGCGACACCAGGTCACCCTTGGTGGAGGCGTCAAAGAACGACTGCGGGCGTGCCATGATGGTCTGCGGGCCAGCACCAGGTGGTGGCAGATGGCGTGAGCGGGCAGGCATGCAGGAATGCAATGCAATAATGCCGGGGACAGCTGCAGCTTGCTTGGCCTGCCAAGCCAGCATGCTCCGTGCCCTGCCCTGCCCTGCCTGCTCCGTCCACATGCAGGCGCCGCACCTCCATCAGCCGGCCCTTGAGGCGGTGTGCAAAGCGCTCTCCCAGCAGGGTGGAGAAGTAGGACACCAGCGCGTTGCCGGTGGCGGACAGCACCAGGCAGCCAGCCAGCTTGGCCAGCGCGGCGCGGAAGGAGGTCGGGCTGGCCGCTGCACCGCCCAGGCCCGCAAAGGGGTTGACAACCGCGGGTGCGGGCGCGCCGTTGGCGGCGGCCAGTCCGCCCTGCAGTGCCAGGTGGTGGGAAGCCACAACTCTAAGCAAAAGACATCAGGAGGCAGCAGATGGGGCTTTGCAACCAGCCCCATAGCACCCGGCTGAGCGCAGGGCGCGCAGGGAGCGCAGGGAGCAGCCGTGCCTGCCATCTAGCGGCCCCGCCCCACCCACCTGTGCCCGCACGACGTCAAAGACCTCGCCGATGGCTAGCGGGAACAGCAGAGTGAACAGGATGGTGCCCACCAGGCTGACGGTGGTGGCCAGCAGCAGCGGCCAGTCGGGGCGGAGCGTGGCGACTGCCACGCGCCAGGCATTGCCTGTGGTGGCCCCCGGCGGCGGCGGCGCCACGTCCTCGCTGCTGCTGCTCCCGCCGGTGATGCGGTGGATGGCAGGGCTGGTGGCTGCGTTAGCGACCAGCAGCGTGTACTGCCGGCCCTGTGGCCCGTGCTGGCGGCGCGGCCGGGGCGTGGCCAGGCCGGGCAGGCGGCAGGCGGTGGCCGCTGCCGCTGCCGCCCGTGCCGGCACCAGCGGGCGGCTGCCCACAGGCGCCCTCAGGCAGGCCGAGCGCATCCAATTGCACGCGTTGTGGCGGCGGTGGTGTGGCCTGGTTGGCACTGCTCGGCGTGCGAGGGAAGTGCTCGCGCCTGCGGGGTTCGGCCGTCGCAGCGCCCACCGTTGGTTTATTGCGATCAAATGCACCGTGCCAACCGGTCGATTGTGGCTTGGAGGCCCTGTTCCCTGCGCTGCATGGAGGCTCGCATGCGGAGTTCCAGCTCGATGCCCAGGTCGCCTCTGCAGCGCAACACATCAGACACACACCGATCAATAGTGGGTAGCAGGCGTCGCCGCGCCATGCCTGCCGCCTGAGGCTCAACCGAACGCGCTTCCACAACAGACTTGAGCAGCTGGCATATGGAGAACCGCGGGCAGCTCACGCCCGTGGGGCCCACGCCGGTGGGCGGGCGCCGGCCCAGCCCCCTCCTGCTGGCTGCCGGCGCGCTGGCCAACCTGGTGAGCCGCCGACTGCCGCCGGCGCCGCGGCTCACATGCCGCCCA
This sequence comes from Chlorella sp. CH2018, assembly GCA_009928355.1. NCBI lineage: Eukaryota > Viridiplantae > Chlorophyta > Trebouxiophyceae > Chlorellales > Chlorellaceae > Chlorella > Chlorella sp. CH2018. The sequence continues at coordinate 12,363 of VIYQ01000167.1, forward strand.
GCCCACCTGCCCACTCCTGCCCACTCCTGGCCATTGACCCCACCCTGTCCACCTGCCGCAGCCCCTGTACTCGCCCAGCGCCGCTGCCGGCACGCCGCAGCTGTTCACGCAGCGCAAGTCGCTGTTCAGCGGGGGCGCCTCGCCGGGCGGCGGTGCCGCGGAGCCAGCCGCAGCCAATGACCGCGTCAAGGTGGGCTGATGCATGACCAACCCTGCCAGCCGTGAATGCTCCCACAGCAGCCGTGATGCACATCATCTTCCAGACGCATCCCGCTGCTGCCGTCACGCAGGTGGTGGTGCGCATCCGGCCGCCCAGCGAGCGGGAGGCGGGCGAACCGGCCTGCCTGCAGCACACTAGCGCCGAGACGCTGTGCCTGCTGCAGCATCCGGAGCTGGTGCACTACACGCTGGATCACGTGGCGGGGGCGTCCAGGTGGGGAGAGATCACGTGGCAGGTTGGGGGGAGGGCTGGGTCGTTGTCATGTGCAGTCACCCAGTTGGCAAACTCTGGGCCACGGGCAACCATTTGCTGATTATCACAACATCTACGATGAGCAGTGCATGATCACACACTGCCTTCCTTACTGTGGTCCCGCCTGCAGCTCGCAGCATGACATGTTCAAGATCGTGGGGCGGCCCATCGTGGAAAACACGCTGGCGGGGTTCAACAGCAGTGTCTTTGTGTACGGGCAGACCGGCAGCGGCAAGGTGCGGTGTGCGATGTTTACGTCAGACGCTGGTTTGCGGGCAGGGCAGGATGGACTGCAGACATCCAAAACAAAGGGAAGTGATGAGGATGGACTGCAGCTGCTGACTGCGCCTGCAGACAGCCAGACAGCCACAACAAAGGAGAATGATGACATCAATTGCTGCACGCATGCACCTGCAGACGTACACCATGCTGGGCGAGCTGCCCGAGGCGGGCCAAGTGGCGCTGCAGGACCAGCCCCCAGCCGCCGGCCTCATCCCCCGCATCCTGGCCCACCTCTTCAGCCAGATCAGTCAGCTGCAGCAGGAGCAGCGCGTGGGCCGCGAGGTGACCTTCTCCGTCAGCTGTGCGCTGCTGGAGATCTACAAAGAGCAGGCACGCGGCGGGGCAGGCTGGGCTGGCGAGGGTGGGCCGCATGGCAGCTGGAAGCGTGGCAGGAGGTGGGCGGGCAGTGTGCCGTGTCTTCAATCCCATCTCGTGCTCTGAATGGCTGCTTGCCTGCACCCACGTACATCACAGATCACGGACCTGGTGTCGGGGGCAGACAAGATCACGCTGAGGGAGGACCCGCGCCAGGGCGTGTTTGTGGATGGGCTGTCCTGGCATGCGGTGGACAGTGGTGAGGGCTGCTGGGCTGCTGGGCGGCTGGGCGGTGGCTGACCGGCATGTTGGTGGCTTGAAGGGAGCCGATGAGCAGGTGGCCCGCTGCCTTGCCTGCAACGGCACACAGCAGCACGCCGTCAGCCATCGAGCCTGGCCCCTCATGTGCCATCCCTCCTGCCATCCCTCCTCGCGCAGCCGAGGCCATGCTGCGCCTGCTGGCACGGGGCGCCGCCTCTCGCCACACCGCAGCCACACGAGTGAACGACACCAGCTCGCGCAGCCACATGGTGGGCCAGGGCTAAGGGCATGAGGCTAGTGTCATGGGTACAGAACCTGCTGCACCCTGACCACTGAGCCGCAACATCTTGCACAGGCGGCAGTGCTCTGCCAGCTGCCCATCTTCCCCTCACCTACGCATCTTTGCCTCCCACATCCCCACCCTCAGGTGATGCAAGTGAGCGTGGAGTGCCGCACTGTGGAGGAGGGCACCGGCGTGGTCACCCGCCGCTCCCGGCTCAGCCTGGTGGACCTGGCGGGCAGCGAGCGGCAGAAGGCGGCGGAGACGGAGGGGGACCGCCTCAAGGAGGCGCAGGTGGGCGGGTGGCCAGTGGAAGTTGCTGGGCAAGCAGCATGCGCCGGGTCGCAGATCATGGCTCTCCTGACTCGAGGGCAGCGTGACTCAGATGGCCTTGCCGCCAACAATCGTTGCAATCGTTGTTTCATACTCAACACGCAGGCCATCAACAAGAGCCTGTTCACCCTGGGCCAGGTGAGGAAGGGCATGTGTTGTTTGGGATGATTGTGAGGGGCGGGGGTTCCCGCACTTGTTACTTCGTGCATAGTGTGTTGTTGGGACCAACTGCCTCACCCGCTGCATTGCAGGTGATCAACAAGCTGACAGAGGGCAGCGGGCACGTGCCGTACCGAGACTCCAAGCTCACGCTGCTGCTGCGCGAGAGCCTGGGCGGCAACAGCAGGACAGGTGGGCATGGTGGCAGGGCAGGGGATGCAGCAGCTGCTGGTCAGTTGGTCTCTCAGCTGCCCTGCAGCTGCCTTGCAATACGCCATTGTCAATCTGCCTCCCAAGCACTGCAGTCATCATCCCCACGGTGTCGCCCACCGCCTCCTGCTTTGCCGAGACCGCCAACACGCTGCGCTTCTCCCAGCGAGCAAAGCAGATCAAAAACCGGTGGGTACACTGTACAAACGATGGGGGCGGCCAACCCCGTGGCGTCGTTCAGGGAGGGGGATGGCAAGGCAGCAGAGGCACGAGGGGGGCCACAACCAAACCTCCCTGCCAAGTGCTCTGTGCTGTGCAGGGCAGTGGTGAATGAGGATGTGAGCCAGAGTGCAGTAGACATGGCAGCTGAGCTGCAGGTGAGGGTGCTGGGATCCCGCGCACCGTGTGCCAGGCATGGGGAGCAGCCCGGTGCTCGACGTCCTGTGCATCTGTTGGCCAAGTAATGGTGCGCCCAGGCCACTCCTCTCCTCTCCCCTGCTTTGCAGCGCCTTCGCCAGGAGGTGGCGCTGCTGCGTGCCGCGCAGCAGGGGGGCAGCGCTGGTCGGGATGTGCAGCAAGGGGCGCTGGCCGTGAATGAGGAGCTGGAGGGCCGGCTGGCACAGCTACAGGAGCAGCTGGGCCGGTTGCGGCAGTGAGTGGCTGGGCAGTGCTGTGCCGCTGGGGCCCACCCGTGCGGAGTGCATTGCTCAGGGTGTGCCTGCTATGCTGCATGCTTGCTGAGGCCAAAAGCGGGCGATGCCTCATTTGCGCCGCACATTGTCCCTGTGCAGGGAGCGGGATGCACAGGAGGCAGCAGCCAAGGCAGCCCAGACCGAGGCCCTGCTGGCTGGTGAGGCAGAGGCAGCTGCCCAGGAGCGCGCGCGAGAGCTGGCGGCTGAGTGCCAGCGCCTGGCGCTGGAGGCCACCTCCCAGCAGTCGGACAGGGAGCAGCTGCAGGGGGAGCTGCAGGGTTTGAGCGCCTCTGAGGCAGCGGCGCGAGAAGAGCTGCGGGCGGCGGCAGCGGCGGCAGCGCAGCAAGAGGCTGCACTGTCCAGGGTGCAGCACGAGCTGGAGGTGGCCCAGGCCCAGCTGCAGGCCCGCTCCGTGGGATCCAAGGACGGGTCCCGCCGCAGGTGCGCTGCCAAGCTGGTGGGCGCCAAGAAGGGCGGAGCACTTTTCATTGCAACCAGCATGGGTCTGTGAAGGGGGAGCCCAGTTGAGCTCAGCCTTCCCCTCCCCAAAACCCACGCCTCCTGTGCTATTCTCCTGCAGCTCTGCCGACATGGTGGCGCAGCTGTGCGAGCTGGAGGCCACGGTGGCCACCGTCAACACACGCCTGGAGCAGCTCATGCGCCTCAACGACAGGCTGGTGGAGGAGAAGGGCCAGCTCAAGGCGCAGGTGCGTGTGTGCATGCATGCCGAGTTTCACTCAAGGTGGTTACAATGGCGGAGGTGGTGGGGCCCCATGGAGCAAATCCATGTGCAGATTGCTTTCTCGCAGGGTCAAGGGTTGAAGGATCAACAGCCACAGCCCCGCCATCCACCTCTGCCTGCACCACAGGTTCGTGACCTGCAGCTGCGTTTCCACAGCGCCAACCAGGCGGCCGACAGCAGCAAAACCCGTGTGGCTGCGGTGCTTCAGGAGCGGGCTGAGCTGGTTCAGCAGGCGCAGGCGCTGGCGGCGCAGCTTGTGGAGCGGGATGCATCGCTTCAGGCCCTTGCCAAGACAAACGGCGAGCTGAGGTGCGCTGGGGGGCGCTGGTGCGATTGTTCCACTGCCAAGGCACTGCTTGGGACAGGACAGGTCAACCTTAGGGTCAACATAGCCGAGCCCTCCAAGCTCCATTCTCCGTGCATCGCTTGCATTGCAGCGACCAACTGGCGCAGCTCGCCAGCTTGAGGGAGGCTGCAGCGGGGATGCGATCGGAGCTGGAGGGCGTGCAGCAGCGGCGTGTGGCCGACTCTGAGCGCATCCAGAAGCTGCAGCAGGCGCTGGAGCAGGCCAAGGAGGTGGGTGACAATGGAAGGCACAGCATGTGAGCAGGAAGCAGCAGGGCATGCTCGCTGCAACTGTCCCAACAGCTTTGGATGCTCAAGTACGGGTATGCCATGAGTGCAACAGCACTGACTGTTCCAGCTGCCGATCCATCTGCACCTTTGCAGGATGCACTGCGCCACGAGGCACAGGCCGCATACGATGCGAGGCGCCTTGCTCTGCTGCAGAAGCAGCACGACGAGCTGCTGGCTGCTGGGCAGGTTGGAAGTGCAGCCAAGGAGGGTGCCGAGGCACAGCAGGCAGCCCGGCCCGCTGACGAGGAAACGGCGGCCAGCAGCGCCGCGCTGGCGCAGCAGCAGGGCCTGGTTCAGTCGCTGAGGGCCGAGGCGAGGGGCGCAGCCACTGAGCTGGAGCAGCTGCGGGTGGGTGGGTGGGTGGGTGGTGGAGCAGGCACCCCTCGCTATGCCAGGCAGCTGGTGTTCCACCAGCAGGCACAGCGCCTGCTTGGTCTCTTGCATGCCGATCTCATGCCGCTGACCTGAGCTTCGCAGTGTTCTCTTACTTCTGGTCCCACGCAACCACCCCGACTCCCCTCCTGCGCAGGGCCTGCTGGCTGACCTGGAGCAGCGCATGGATGGGGAGCAGGAGGAGCGGTCGCGCCAGGAGCGCGAGCTCGCGGCCGCTACCGCCAACAAGGAGGAGCTTGCGGCGCAGGTGCGCCAAGCGTTGGTCGTTTGTAGCCGGCTGCATGCGTCGGCTGGAAGCAGGGTTGGCTGCATGCAACTTCCGGCCTGTCGCGCTCCACAGTCTGCCCTTCTCCCCCTCCCGCAGGCCGAGAGTCTGGCCCAGCAGCTGCAGGCCACCAAGACAGCTGCGGCAGCCGAGGCGGCGCGGCTGCGTGAGCAGCTGGAAGCCAAGTCGGCCAGCCTGGCTGCCCTGGAGGCAGAGGCCGCGGCCGCGCAGCAGCAGCTGGAGGAGCAGCGCACGGAGCTGGCTGTTGCACATGCCAGGCTGGCAGCGCTGCAGGCTGAGTACGGCAGCGCACAGGATGAGCTGGCGGCTGCACGCCAGGAGGCAGGGGCAGCGCGTGAGGAGGCGAGCGCTGCACGCTCCGATGCGGCAGCCAAGACGGACAGCTGCGAGAACCTGGGGCGGCGGGCCACGGAGCTGATGGCGCAGCTTGCGGCTGCTCGGGCCGCAGAGGAAGCGCAGCGGGGCTCCATGGCAGGTGTGTCCATGATGGGGGCTGTTGGCGGGGTGATGCGGATGATGAGCGGAGCTGAGAGCTATGCTGGCACCCTCTAATGTGTTTCATTGCATGCCCATGCTCCTGTCTGCCCCGTCATGCCGCAGAGCTTGAGGCGCGGGTGGAAGAGCTGCAGGGCCAGCTGGCACAGCAAGCAGAGCATGCGGAGGCTCAGGTGGCCGCCCTGGGAGAGCTGCAGTCCAGCAGCGCAGCACTGGAGGATGTGGCGGCAGCCCGGGCGGCAGAGGTGCAGAGCCTGTCGCTGCAGCTGGAGGAGGCCCAGGAGGCGCTGGCGGCTGCCCAGCAGCAGGTGTGCTTGTCATGGCAGGCTGGACGAGGCTGGGCTGGGGCAGCTGTGCGGCGATGAATGCTGTCCTGCTGCATCCAGCCACTACAGGATAGCCACCTTTCCAAGGCCCTTCCCTTGACCTGATTTGTCCCCGGCCCTCGCTGCTCACAGGCATCGGAGCACGCAAGCGCTGCTGCCGCGCTGCGTACCAGCCTGGATGTTTCCACGGCTGCGGCAGCTGCCCGGGCAGGCGACATCGCTGAGCTGCAGGTTACCATGGAGCGTCTGCAGGAGGAGGCCAGGGACCACAAGGCGGCAACCGCAGAAGCAGAGGCCGCGCTGGCCAGCCTGCAGGCACAGCTAGCTGCATCTGAGGAGCGGGCGGCCCAAGAGAGCGAAGCGATGCGCAGCGAGATGCTGCAGGCGGAGCAGCGGCTGGAGGACGCAGAGCAGGGGCTAGCTGTGCGGACGCAGCAGCTGCAGGCGCACGAGACAGCACTGACCGAGGCAGCGCAGGCACTGGCTGAGGCGAGGCAGCAGGTTGCGGAGAGCAGTGCCGCGGCTGCCCAGCAGGCGCAGCGCGTTGAGCAGCTGGAGGCTGAGCTGGCGGCTGCCAAGCGGCAGGCTGAGGAGCGCGCGGCGGCGGCCAAGGCGGGAGCACTGCGTGCCGATGGCCTGGAGCAGCGTGTGGCACAGCTGAGCAAGGAGTTGTCGGCGGCCAAGGACAAAGCTGCTGGGTATGACGCCGCTGCGCTCGACCTGGAGCAGCAGCTGTCGGCGGCTGAGGCCCAGGTGGCTGGCCTGCAGGAGGAGAAGCATGCACTGGGCGCCCGCACGGCAGAGCTTGAGGCGGGCGCTTCAGCAGCAGCCCAGCAGCTGGAGGAGCAGGCCAAAGTGCTGGAGGCCAAGGTGGGGGCTTGTGTCGTTGTGGTTGGAGGCTGGCTGAAGCCTGGTTTGGTGACTCATTGGGCAGGCATCACAGGTGACTTGAAGCGCACGGTGCACTTGTGGTGTGGCAACTGCGTTCGCCACCTGTTGATTGGCCCCGCTGCACAATAAATGTTGTGTGCATGCCCGCTGTGCCCTCCCGCACTGCAGGAGTGGCGCATTGAGGACCTGCAAGGGCAGGTCAGCGACCTGCGGCAGGAGGCCGCAGCCCTGGCGGCTGCGACCGATGCTGCCACTGCGCGTGCGGCCGAGCTGGGGGAGCAGCTGGCGCAGCGGGGCGCTGACCTGGAGGCGGCTGTGCTGCGGGCAGAGGACCTGGCTGCCCAGGTGCGGTTGCCGGCTCCATACGTGCAGGCCGGCTGCTGGCCGCGCATTTCTCAAGGTCCGGGGGTTCTCTTGCTGCCTTCTGCTCATGCCCCATGCTCCTGACTTTGGTGCTGTCCCCCATCGCATGTCCCCACAGGTGGCATCCCTCACGGCCGAGCGTGACAGCAAGGATGCGCAGCTGCAGCAGGCTGCAGCTCGCACGGCTGAGTTGGAGGCGTCGCTGGCTGCGGCTGGTGCTGGTGCAGCCGAAGCTGCAGCGCAGCTGGCGTCGGCACGGGAGGAGGCTGCCACAAAGGCGGCTGAGGTGGCAGATGCCCAGGCTGCTCTTGAGGCTGCCCGTGAGGAGGCAGCCAGCCTGGCGGCAGCACTGCAGGAGCTGTCTGCCACCCTGGAAGGGGCGCAGGCCGAGGCAGTTGCAGCGCAGGAGCGGCTGCAGGCTGCGGAGATGCAGCTGGCGTCCACAATCCAGGAGAACAAGGCAACGCTGCAGACGGTGCAGCAGGAGGTGAGCGCCGGTCAAAGGTCAAGGCTTCTGCTGTGAGTGCGGGAGCTGCCACGCATGCTGCTTGCGTGGTCAACCTGTGGGTGCACCAGTAACGCTGCAGTCCCCCCGCATTGAGGAAAACGCGCTGTTGCCCTCTGCAGGTGGCTCTGCTGAAAGATGAGGCGGAGAAGGCTCGCCGAGAGAAGAGCCTTCTTACAGAGGCAAGGCCCCACCTGGTGCAACAGCTTGATTTGTTCAGTGGTTGCCGGCATGCACTGCTCCTCAGTTGGCTCAGCTGCAACTGCCCCAACATCCTTTCCGCCCCACCATTTGCTGACCGCAGAGCCTTGCACAGGCAACAGCAGATGCGACCGACAGCCTGGCTGCCTTCCAAGCCGAGCGGCAGGAGCGGCAGGAGGAGCTGGCCCTGCTGCGCGCGCAGGTGGCGCAGGTGCACGCGCTGAAGGCCGCCACGGAGCGCGAAGCAGCCGCAGCCGCAGCCAAGGCCGATGGTGAGTGCCTCTTGGTTGTCTGTCATGGTCGGCAGCACAGCACCTGTCGTCTTTGCAGTGTCCCCATCAAGATGTCACCGACCAGTCATCTTCACCCCACTCCCTCCTGCCCGCTTTTCTTCAGAGCTGGAGGCACAGGTGGCTGCCATTAAGGAGCAGGCAGCGGCGGCAGAGCATGCCCTGCAGGCAGCACAGGCGGATGCCGAGGCAGCACGGGCTGCCCTGGCTCAACAACAGGCTGCTGCCGAGCAGCACAGTAGCAAGCAGCTGGCGCAGCTGCAGGCGCAGCTTGTTGACTTGCGGCAGCAGCTAGAGGGCTTTGTGGCTGCGGCAGAGCAGAAGGAGGCTGCACTGGCTGCCCTGCGTGCCGAGCACGACTCGCTGCTGGCTGAGCGGCAGCAGCTGCTGGCAGCTGTGCAGGCGCACCAGGCCGGCGAAGAGGAGGCAGGCAAAGATGGTGCAGCCCCTGCCCAGTCAGACCTGCTGCGCATGCTGCGCGACCAGCGGGAGGCGCTGCAGGCGCAGCATGAGGCAGCTGTGGAGGTGGGGTGGGACAGGTGGTGCGTTTTTGTTTAAAATGAGAATAACTTCCGCACATTGCTCAAGCTGATTGCCCTCGTCAGCGCGATTGAGCGGTCCACCCTCCCCCTCCTCGCTCGCTTGCCAGGACTTGAAGGCCCAGATGGCTGCCCAGGCGCAGCGCCTGCAGGGCCAGCTTGACAGCCTGCAGCGGGAGCAGGAGGCTGCCCTTGCAGACGCATCCCTGGCCCGAGAGGAGGCACGCACAGCTGCCGCGGCCCAGCAGCAGGCGGCAGAGGCGGCGCGCGCTGCGCAGGCACAGGTTCAGACCGAGGTGGGTAGGCGCAGCGCTTGCTGTTGGCAGGGGTGCGGGCTGAAGGATGGGATATGGAGTGTGGCTGACGCATGCATGCCCACGCAGATACTACTCCTGGTGGTCTAGTGCCTGCAAGCACCACCTCCCTCGCCGCCACACGTATGCCGCTTTCTACGTCCTCCATGCGCAGCGTGATGCGGTGATGGGAAGCCTGGCGGATCTGCAGGCGGCCTTCCACGCCTTCCAGGCCCGCAAGGGTGCCGAGCTGCAGGAGATGCACACGGCCAAGGAGGCTGTTGAGCAGGAGGCTGCGACGCTGCGCTCCCAGCTGCAGGCGGCGCAGGACCAGCTGGAGCAGCACCGGAGCAGGAGCGGCATGGTGGTGCCCGTTCAGCCGGCGGTGCCTGCCCCACAGGGGCCGCGACGCCACATGGCAGACATGGAGGCGGACCTCGTGGTGCAGCGCTCGCTGGCCAGCATGGGCAGCCACGGCGGCCGCCTTCCCTGTGTGGCCGCCTCGGGCGAGGCCCTGCCGCTGCAGCCGCTGCCCTCGGCGGGGCGCGAAAACCTGGGCGGTCTGGTGGCTACCTCGCTGTCGCCGGTGAAGCTGGAGGAGCCGGGCGCGGAGCCGGGCGGCTGGCCACCAGGCTATCTGTTCAAGTATTCGGTGCGTGTGGGCTGGGGTTGGGGTTGGGCGGCGCGGTGGGGTGGGAGGATGCACGGTTAGAGAGGGAGGGCAGCAGCTGCTGGCTGCATGTCTCAGCTGCTGCTGGACACATCACTGCAACCTCGTCTTTCCTCTACGCCGCTCCGCCCGTCACAGGATGCCGCTCCCCCACTGAGCCCTGGCAGCAGCAGGAAGGCGCGGGGGGCAGGCGCGGCGAGGTCTGGCTTCCTGGGGCAGTCGCGCCTGCTGCTCTCCCACGATGAGAATGGGGCCCGTGGGCTGCTGGGCAGCCAGCGCTTCCGGCTGCCGAGCGTCAGCATGTATGCACGGCTGCAGGAGGGCCCTGGAGGCAACTGAGGGCAACAGCGTGCCAGCCCGCACCAGATTGGGTGCCGGCGACACTGCCGCGATGGCAGGCGTGATGCAGCAATCAAACTTTGCCCTGTACCATTATGCCTGATTCCTACACCGTCCTATAAAGAACATTTCTCGTATGCCCTGATTTGTTTGTGACGCAAGACACTGCCACAGAATTGGGCTGCAAGGTGGTGGCCGGATGCAGCGGTGCGCCTGCGGGTGGAGCGGCGGCGTGGTGCAGAACAGTGCTGGTTCAGCCTGGCCCGCTTGTCCCGTGTTGCACCTGCCTTGCCGCTTGCCGTGTTCAGTCAAAAGCGATGCCAGGCTTTTGAAACGCCCTCGCTGCCGACGAAACGGAGCGCCTTGGACGGCGCTTACAGGCAAACCCGCCGCCCCTCGATGCGCTGGACGACAACATGGCTGGCCGCGCAGCAGCGGGATGAAGCCTGGCGAGCCCAGCCGCCGCCGCCACTGCCACAGCCGCTGCCGCTGCCTCGGCTGCAGGCGCAGCCGTTGGGGCCAGCCTCCGTTTGTGCCTGTGCTGACGGTGCAGCCCCGGCCACCTCAGCTGCCAGGATGATTGACGTCAGCAGCACGGTGCAGCTGCCCCCGACGCACCGCCTCCGGCTGAGCTGTGCAGCCTCTACACGTGTGGCACACCAGCCTGCCCGCCAGCCTCCACTTCGTTGGCCTTTGCACGTGGCTCAGAGTGCGCAGAGCACAGGGGGCTGCATCCCCGCGCCAGCCCGCAGCCAGCCTCAGTCACCCACCAGGCAGCAGCTTGACGGCACTAGCCCGCAGGGCTGCCACCCGCCAGCAAAACAGGCCCTAGCACCATTGCTGGGTAGCATCATTGCTGAGGCAGACGCAGAGATGGCATGCGGTGCGTCGCAGCGGCAGGCGGCTTTCCTACAGTTCAGGCAGCTGCGGACACAGCGCACCGCAGCGGCAACCTTGATCCAGGCGCATGTCAGGCAAGCCCAGTCTCAGCTCTTGTTGAAGCAAGCTGTGCCTGCTGGCTTCACACTGGCCGCAGCCTGCATGAACAGACGCCTCAACTGCTGCCCCCACACCCTTCTGCAGGGGTATACTGGCACGACGGGAGCTGCGCTGCCGGCAAGCAGAGAGGGACCTGCAGTGGCGACGGTTGCGGCGCATGCTGCAGCGGTGGCAAGCGATCGTTGCTGCCCACAGCAGGCTGCAGCACCGCGCCCAGCTGGCCAGCCAGCCAGCGCTTGAGCTGGACTGGTGGTCCCGGCGGCAGCTGGTGGCGGAGCACGGCCCCGGCGGCCTGGCGGCGGCGCACTGCCGCGTCAAACGCTTGGGCAAGGCATGGGCGGCGTGGGTGCAGGCGGCAGCCAGCCGGTGACAGGGCAAGTCGGCCTTGCCGTCATGAGCCCCTCGCCCTCCTTCGCCTATGCACAGCTTGGCATGTGGCCTTGTCCAGTCGGTTTGGTTGCATGAGCCTTGCTACAGTGTCGGCCGACCACGACAGGCTGTTGGTCCGGGAGCGGATCTGGAAGTCGGCGAGGTGCATGCCAGCATGCTGGAGCGGCAGGGCGGCGGCACACCGGCCAGGAATCGACTGGGCTGAGATGCGGTGCTGATCAAGCCAGATGGAGGCACGCGCATGTGGGGACTGGCCTACACTGGGTGCAAGCGGGGGTGGCGGGCGATCGAGGGTCCTCGTGCCGCCGGCACCGGCTGATGGCAGCTGGCGCGGCATGGGCGCCCCGGGCTGCTGCTGCATGGTGATCGCCTGCTGCTGGCTCACCTCCCCATCACATTCTGCGATTGTTGCTGGGCTCCGACTGCCGCTCCGCGAGGGCAGCGCCTCAACGAACTTGAAGCAATGAGCCCGCCGGCGTCGTCCAAGCCGCGGGGCCTGGCGGAGCGCGGCGCCTCGTGCCTGGCCTGGAACCTGCGGCTGTTCAGCATCCTGCAGCTCGCCGCGGGCGCCGGCTATGTCACGCTCGCGATTTTCCTGCAGTTCCCGCCCGGCGACCCCCTGACTCTGTGAGGCTCGGAGCTAATGGGGGGCCGGCGGGCGACGGGCATGCCCCGCGGCAGCCACCATCACCACCGCCGGCCGCCGACAGCTGCCGCCGCCGCCGACAGCTGCCGCAGCATGCCGCCCTCACCCACTCGCCCCGCCTCCCCTGCCCTCCCCTGCCCCAGGGGCCTGTGGGCCATTGGCTGCCTGGCCATCCTCACCGCGGTGTTTGGCCTGGCGGGCGGCTGCTGCCGCTGGGGCTGCTGCCTGGGCGTCTACCTCGTGCTGTCGGTGCTGGCCACGCTGGCGCAAGCCGCGTTTGTTTTGTACCTGTTTATCGACCCCGCGCACGCGGAGCGCGAGGTGGCCAAGTACCAGCGCACCCGCGATGGCACCATCAAGTGAGTGCGCCTGGGTGCTGGCCCTCCTGACGTGCCACGTGGCCCTCCAGCTCTCTGCCGCCGCTGGGCCGCAGTATGCCAGCGCTGTGTCATCGCGATGTGCGGGCGGCGGTTGAGGTGGTGGTGGCTTGCCTTCCGTACCCTGACCGGGACGGCTTGACGACTTTTTGACCACCCCTTTCTACGGCCCACCGTCCCGCACCCGCAGGGACAACCTGCACGAGATCATCATTTACGGGCGCTGGGGCCTGCTGGGCCTGCTGGCGGCGCAGGTGCTGGCCATCGCCGTGGCGGCCGTGCTGCGCTGCTGCAGCCGCCACCGCCAGTACGAGGAGTTCCAGGAGGTGAGCTGATCTATGCCAGTTTGAGGGCCCACTCCTGTTGGCTGGAGTAATGCGGTGGCTGCCCCCGCGCTTGGCAGCTGCCCGTCCGCTTGGCTGCCACATATGAGCCAGAACCGCTGCCATGCCTGACCCCTCCTGTCGCTCTGCTTCACTCCCTGGCCCACAGGAGGAGGAGGCTGAGTACGAGGCGCGGCGTGCGGCAGCAGCCGCCCAGCTGGACACCCTGAAGTCCAAGCTTGGACTGGCGGCAGCGGTGGCCGACAGCCCCACGGCAGCAGCGGCTGGCTCCAAGCGCGTCATCAACATCCACGCGGTGTCGGGCTCGGCAGCGGAGCGCATGCAGCAGCAGGCATCAGCAGCGGCCAGCATGCGCAGCGTGCTGTTTGAGCGCAGCGGCACCGCGGATGATGGCAAGCTAGAGGTGGAGATGGAGGCGGGCAAGATCGGGTCCAGGTGCGGCGGCCGGGTGTCTGGGGAGGAGCGGCGCTTGAGGGTGGGCAGGATGAGTGCAGCTCGCTGGCATGCTGGGAGTCGGCAGGCTGCTTTTGCTTTGCCCTGCGGGGAGCAGGGCCCCTTGTGCTGTCATGTGTGTCACACTAGGTGCGTCTCCCAATGTCTTGCAGGGTGGTGACTGACGAGGAGCAGCAGCAGAGCACTAGCACGGGCACCGCTTGGCGCCAGGGAAGCAGCCCCTCACACCAGCAGCAGCAGCAGCGCTCCTTCAAGCCATCATGGTCCAAGCAGGGCAAGAACGCGTGAGCTTGTTATCCACCTGCCTACTCTGGCGGCCGCTTGTGTAGGCCAGCCACTCACCCAATAGCGTGGGCCCCTGGCCCCCTTTTCCTCCCTGAGTTTCCACTTTTTCCTGGGTTTATTCCCTCCTTGACTGAACCACAGCACCAGCAGTTACAATTTGTGTACCTGACGTCGGCTGTTAACACAGCATGCAGTGAAATGTATGCGCAAGCAATTCCTTTGCCCCACTCTGGTATGCACAGGCCGCTACTTATTCACAATCTTTCTGCACTCAGTCTTGCGAGGCTGTAAGTGAGTGCAGTTTGCAGACACAAAGGAGCGCAGGGTGCTGGTGCAGGACGGCACGGCATGCTGCCCATGGGCGGGTGACCAGCCTGCCCTCAGCGCCCCGCTAGCACAGACTTGAGCTGCGCCTTGGGCAGCAGGTTGGCCACGCCGGTCACCGGACCGGGGATGAGCATGTAGTCGATTGTGTGCACCCGCGCCTATAAGGGAAGAGGGATGAACAGACAGTTGGGTTGGGCTACGCAGCGCGGATCATTTGCTGCGGGCGCACCCAGCAGGGCGCCCAACCTTGTGGCCCAGAGGAGGCGGATTCAATCTAGCAAGCACCAACCTGGACAAAAGAGAGAGAAAAAAAACCTGGCAGGCCTCCAGGTCGCACTGCAGCGGCTCCGCATCCTCGTCAATGAAGGAGTCTGCGGGGAGGAGGAGGGGATTCAACTGCGGAGGCTGCAGGTGGATCTGCATGAGAGCGCCGATGGCAGCATGGCACAGCAAGGCCTGCGAAGCCTCTGGCAGCTCCATTATGTTCGGGGTGGGCGGAGCAGAGCAGCGTCATCCTCAGTCTGAAGCTCACCGATGTGGATGTCAAGGTAGTTGCAGCCGGCGTACCTGCAGGAGGAGGGAACGGCGCCTTGCATGTTGGAGCATCTAGTAGGGCAGGACAGACAAGCCTTGAGCTGAGCATGTACATAGCACAAGCAGTGCCTATACCAACTGTTTCAGAGTCGGCAGTTGCGTCATACCCCAGCAGGGCGTGGCAGGCAGCAGGGGTACCGCCCTCACTTCTCCTCCTGCTCGATGCCGGCGGAATCAATGCCAATCTCCCCGCCCTGCAGAGTCTTGAAGCGCAGGCCCTGCTTCAGGTCAGCAGCCTGCGGGCAAGCTGGGAGCAGCATGTGAGCGATGGCACATGCTTGACATGCAACAGGTTTGGAGTGCCTCAAGCAGCCTGTGCTGCTGAAGCCGTGCTGCCTCTTCCATCCCATACCACCCACAGCCATGGCTGCCTCGAGCTACAGCAAATGCCTGCTCGCACGCCACCCACCCACCTTGAAGGCGCGCCCAGGAACAATGTGGTTGGACAGGATGGCGGCCAACAGCTGGCGGTTCTGCACAGAGTTGGGGGGTGTGGCATGGAGGGATGGTGGTGGGCCGCCTGATGCTGGCCGGCCCAGTGGGTGGCCCTAGGTTTGCACGCAGAGACTAACGACCAGAGCGGAGAGGGGCAGCCATTCATTCCTGTGGGCCCATGCAGTGTGCCTGCACCTCACTTGCAGGAGCTGCTCCTTGGAAGCGCCGCCGTCACGCAGGGTGCGCTGGACGGCGTCGTTGGTGGGAGCAAAGACGGTGGCCACCAGGCGGGGGTCGTCCAGCGTGGCTGCATGGTGCAAAGAGCAGGCGAAGAGGAGGAGGGCGGGTCAGCAGGGGCAGGGCCATGGGGAAAGGGGGCAAGGGCCACCATATTCCCGTCCCTCTCACAGCTGCAGAATGGTCGGCCACACCGGCGGGGTGCACACCAGCACCTTGGTAGCTCACCCGTCAGCCCAGCGGCCTCAACGGCCTCCTTCAGGGTCGAGAGGTCGGGGCTGCTGTTGATCAGCGACCACACTGTGTTGGGGCAGGAGCCGCCCGCCTGGAGCAGGCTGCGGCCATCCGCGCCTGCGGCGGCCGCCGGGGGGGGGG
>VIYQ01000168.1:0-33624 GCA_009928355.1 Chlorella sp. CH2018
GCCGCCATACCCGCCGCCGCCATACCCGCCGCCGCCGCTGTAGCGCCGCTCCATGGCGCCCCTGGACGCAGCTGCAATGCAGTGGTGGAGCGTCACCCAAACTGTGGTGCTGCAAATGCTGCAGGGGAGTGCTGCAGCGGCAGGTGCTCCAGAGCGGCGGAGACGGCAGCAGCGCTGCCGGCGGCGGGGAGACCTGGCTGCGGGGAGGGCGCTGCAACAGGCGGCCATGGCTTACCTGTAGTCCTCCTGTTGGGGTGTGACCGTCAAGCTGGCAGAGGGAGCCCGCAGCAGCCGCGATGGACTGGCTTGCTGCCAGCCGCGCGGTCGGCAGGGCTGGTGCCTGCCGTGATCGCTTGGATGGTGACTGGAGGGCTGTCTGGGCGCCCACTGCACCTGTTTGGGGCCTCCAGTGGGCCATGCGCTGCATGGGCTCCGCCCGTTCGCAAACGCCCGCGACCCACTCCCTCCCTGCTGTTCGGCCGAAGCAATTGCTCACTTTCAGCCGGCCCCCAGCAGCTGGCACGCTGCCCCAGCCCAAGTTCAAGTCCCCGCTGTTGGCTGGCCGCTGCAGGCGGGGGCCCGCGCCCACGATGGCGGCGCAGCAGGAGCTGCGCCCGTTGGAGCTGCCCGCGGCGCTCACGCCCGCTTGGTGCGCGCAGGCCGCTGCCGCGCTCGACGCCGCCTCCCGGGCGGGGCCGGCCGCCCTGAAGGCCGTGCTGCCCCAGGACGTGGTGTGCGCCCTGCTGGAGCGCTGCCAGCAGCTGCTGCAGGCCGAGCCCACGCTGCTCGAGGTGCGCCGAAGGCGGGGGGGCAGGCGGCGGCAGCGGCGCGGCCTGCTGCCTCGCCCCAGCTTGCTGGCAGCCTGTGGGTGCCGCAGGGTTGCGCAGCAGTCGCGATTCACTGTACAGTAGAGCCATGCTGCCTGCCGGCCAGCCCGCCGCACCGCCGCCGCCCATACTTTGGCATGTGCCCGCTTGTGCGTCCGCAGGTGTCGCCCCCCGAGGGCGCGCAGGTGGTGGTTGTGGGCGACACGCACGGCCAGTTCCACGATGTGTGCCGCATGTGAGGAGCAGAAAGGATGCGTATGTAGTGGTGTGCTGGCCTGTTCAGCCATGGAGCCGTGCAGCCTGCCATGTGAGCACAGATGTTTGTTCACCGCCACCTGTGCTGGGTGCTCTGCAGGCTGGAGGTGGTGGGGGGCCCCTCGCCCACCAACCTGCTGGTGTTCAACGGCGATTTTGTGGACCGGGGAGCCTGGTGAGCACAGCCGCTGCTTGTTGATTGCCATAATTGGTGGATGCGCAGTTGCGCTTGGGGACATGGCGTGCCAGTCGCCCCAGCACCCACAACCCCGCTGCACGCCTGCCTGCAGGGGCCTGGAGACGCTGGTGTTGCTGGCCGCCTGGAAGCTGACACTGCCGGCTGCTGTGTACCTGCTGCGCGGCAACCACGAGAGCGCGACGTGCACGCTCATGTATGGCTTCAAGGGCGAGCTGGTGGCCAAGTATGGCAAGCGCGACTGGCGGGTGCGTGGTGTGGGGTGACAGTTGTTGGTGCTGCTGCAGGCTGCTGTGGGTGTGCCAGCAGGTCTGGAATGGTGCGCTGTTGGCACACTTGGTGGCGCAGCGACCTGGGCCCGTTACCAGACGCCAGCTGAACCTGCCTACCTCTTTGCCCCCTCTGCAGCCCGTGTATGCAGCCTGCAAGCGGCTCTTTTCCTCGCTGCCGCTGGCGGCCCGCATCGCGGAGGCCACGCTCGTGCTGCACGGCGGCCTGTTCCGGCGGCAGCCGCAGCGTGGCGGCGGGCAGGGCAAGAACAAGCGGAAGCGGGCGCTGCCGCTGCTGCACGGTGAGCTGTTGATGCTGACGCTATTTGGTAGGCAGGCTGCAGCCAACTACACTCTCCGCCGTGCTGCTTGATGATGCCATGCTGCTGGAGGACTGCCCAACATGTCCCTTGCCTGCTCCCATGCTCCTGCCTGCAGGCTTGGAGGACGTGACGCTGGGCACGCTGGAGGACCTGCGGCGGGCCAGCAAGGGTGGCATGGACCCTAATGGCCTGGGCGCGGCGCGGCTGGCATCGGATGTGCTGTGGAGCGACCCGGTGGGTGGTGGTGGAGACTGCAGCTGGGGCTGCAGGGGCATTGTTGGCATTTGCACGTGTGTGTTTGCAAGCCGTGCTGCTGGTCAGCAGCCATCTAGGCAGCTTGTCTGAAGACTGATGCTGCCTGCCTGGCTGCAGGTGGCTGACCCCGGCTTCCGCACCAATGACGCGCGCGGCGTGGGCATGGTGTTTGGCCCTGATGTCACCGAGGTGCGGACGGGCAGCAGGGGCTGGCTATTCTTTTTGAGCTCATGCCTAAGGCTGGATGGCCGCAGTTCAGCGGCCGCTGCTGGTGCTGCACCTATTGCCATCTCAAGGCTCTCACCTGCATTTGTCTGCTCCCCCCCCCTTCTCCTCTGCCTGCAGCGCTTCCTGACCGAGAACGGGCTGCGCCTGGTGCTGCGCAGCCATGAGGGGCCGGATGCACGCGACGGGCGCAACGACATGCAGCCTATGAGCGGCGGCTGGACGCTAGATCACGACATGCCCGCTGGCAAGCTGATGACCGTGTTCAGGTGCGGGGCGGGGGGCGGGCATGCAGGCAGCGCTGTGGCAGGCTGGGGCATTGGAACTGTACAAGTTTTGACTGCAGTACCCCCAGTTGACGCTCGGCGGTTGCGGCTTCTTGGCTTCTCGCTCATGCTTGGCTATGCTCACCCTGCTGACGCACATTGTGCCACCCGTCGGTTCCACCTGCAGCGCGCCCGACTACCCCCAGTTCATGCCCGAGGATACAGAGCGGTACCAGAACCTGGCGGCAGTGGCGCTGCTGACGGGGCCCGACTGGTCCACCCCAAAGATGCAGCAGTACGCGGCGGCACACCCACGGTGCGTGCGGGGCACTTGGGGGAGTCGGACAGGGGATGCAAGGCAGCATGGCATGGCTGTGAACGTCTGTTTGCACAGTGCCCAGCCCTGTCGGACGAGCACGACGTGCCCACGCCCCTGCTCTGCCCGCCGCAGGCCTGAGGCGCAGCCCTACTATGAGCTGTGGGTGCCCGACTCGGATGAGGAGTGGGAGCCGGCAGCTAGCGATGCCAGTGGCATGACAGATGTGCAGCGGCCCACGGCCTCGGTGGCCAGCGACGCCGCCACATTTCAGGACGATGCGCAAGCGGCGGCCGCGACGGGCGGTGAGATAGACAGCCTGCAGGCTGGCAGCACGGCGGCAGCAGCGGCAGCAGCGGCAGCAGCGGCAGCGGCAGCAGAGGAGGATGTGTCGGCTGACACAGGTGTGGCGCTGGAGGGTGCAGGCGCCAGCGTGCCGGCTCCCCTCAAGGTGCGCCTGCCGGCGCCTGCCGCTGCGAGCGGCAAGCAGGAGCACGAGTGCAGCAGCCCCAGCCGCAAGCGCAGCAGACGGCAGCAGTCAGCGGCAGATAAGGATGCAGCTTCAGCAGACACAGCCGTGGCTGTAGACGTTGCTTGACGCGCGCATGCCTACACACGATGGCAGTACGCCTGCCGCAGCCTGCAAAGCACGCCGCCCACACTAGACCCCTCTTTGACCATTGACTATGCACTGCACCGTGCCACTATCACCTGCGGACCGCACTGCAACTCCTGTGAACTTGGCAGGCCAAGCATGGAGGTGCAGCATGTGCCGAGTGGGGAAGGCATCACTTGGCCACCCGTCGTGGGAGCCGTGGTGGCCCATTTGTCGCCATGGGGCAGTAAATTTTACTTTTGCATTCGCCAGTAGTGGGCCACGCCGCCTTGCACCCGCCTTTCCCTTGGGGCTTGGAGCCTGTCTGCGCGCCCAGCCGTTGGCTGCGAGCCGGGCGCCAAAAAGCACCTCCAGCTGCGACCGTCCCGCCGGCGAGCACTCCGGCCAGTGCTGCTGGGCTGTTTGCCAGGTGCGCGGCGCTGTGCGCCCAGGCGCCGTGGGTTGTGCCCTGACCAAAGCCCACCTTTTGCGTTTGCCAGCAGGCGACGGTTGCGCCGCCTTCCTACGCAGGGGTGCGATAGCCCGCAGGGGCCGATGGGCAAGCGCAAGAAGGATGAGGCGGGCGGCGCCGCGGCCGACGCCTCCGACGGCGCCACTGACGATCAGGCGCAACCCGCCAAGCAGCAGAAGAGCGCAGCAGCCGTGCCCGCAGCGTCCACTGCCACTGCCAACACGACGGCACCTGCGACTGCCACGGCGCAGGCCAAGCCCAAGCTGCCGCGGCCAGGTGTGCAGTGTGGCGGGCTTGCGCCAGTCGGCGGTGCAAGGGCATGCAAGCATCGAGCCGTCCTGAAGGCGGGAAGCATCTGTTCAGCATGCTGTTCCACCCATGTCCCCCTGGTGCAGAGGGCAAGCATATCTGTCCGCGCTGCAGCAGCGAGGACACCAAGGTGCGCATCGCAGCCGCTTTGTCTGCCTTGTTGAGACGCGCAGCCCCACCCAAAACCCACAATCAGCCTGCGGCTGGCGTGCGTCGCTCCGCTGCCCTTTCTGTGCACCGAAACACACAACAGAGCCTGACCCTGCCTTTCATGCATCCCTGCCTCAGTTCTGCTACTACAACAACTACAACATCAAGCAGCCGCGCTTCTACTGCCGGGTGCGGCTGCCATGTTTTGCGCGTGCCCCCAGCTGCCACCTTCCGCTACGGGTGGTTCATGCAAGGTGCTGCTTGGCGGCTGCAAGCAGGCGGGTGCTCACCTGCTGCCGTGCAGGATAGAGCTGCCATCCACCCGTGCTTTTATCTATCCCACCCTGATTGCAGACGTGCCAGCGGTATTGGACGGCAGGAGGCACGCTGCGCGATGTGCCCCCCGGCTCCGGCCGCCGCAAGAGCAAGGCGGCAGCAGCGGCTGCCAAGGCCAAGAAAGAGAGCGGCGAGGTCTCGCAGGCCGCGCCAGCGGCAGCAGGCAGCAGCGGCGCAGCCGCCGCCATGCCCGCTCCTCTGGGCGGCGGGCCAGTTGGCTTGGTGCCACCGCTGGGCAGCCTGAATGGCCTGCCGCCGCTGGGCGCCTCAGGTGCCATGATGCCGCCGCTGGGCGGCGGTGGCCTGCCGGGTGGGCTGGCCTTCCCCTCCAATCCCCTGGGGCCCTACAGCATGCAGGCGGTGAGTGGGTGGGGTACGAGGGCGGGACCCTGGCTGTCTGAAGGCTAGTTGCATGGCCAGCTAGTTAGTTGCCAGCATGCCTTGCAGGCGACAGTCGATGCTGATCATGCTGCGTGCCCCTTGACTGCTGCCATGCTCTCCCAACTACTCTCCCGCTACCCACCCTGAACTGATCCGCAGCTGGGCATGCCGCCCATGAACAAGGCCCAAGTCATCGACCCTGCTGCGGCGGTTGTGGCGGCAGCTGCTGCCCGCATGGTCGAGCCGCTGACCAATGGCGGCTCCCTGGCGCGCGCAGCTGCCGCAGCGCTGCTCAATGAGCCACTCATGTCTGCCTTCCACCCGCTGCCCGCTTCTGGAGGCAGCGGCAACACGGCGGCAGCAGCGGCGGGCCGGGCAGCAGAAGTCCCTGCAGACTCAGCTGCCGGCACGGCTCAGTCTGGTGGCAGTGCATCGCAGCAGCCGCAGGAGCAGCCGCAGCCGCGGCAGCTGGCATTACGGCAGCAGCAGCAGCAGCAGCAGCAGCAGCAGCCTCGCCTGGATGCCAGCTCCCTGGCCGGCGATGCAGCGGCAGCCATTGCAGCCATGGCGGCAGCAGCGGGCGGTGGCGAGCCACCCGCGGCTGTGCGGCAGCAGCAGGGTGCAGCAGGCTCGCTGTCGGCGGCCCTGCAGGCCATCAACCAGCAGCTGGGCGGGCCCGCGGGTGGGCCTTCCCTTGGCGCTGCGCCCTGGCCGGGAGGCAGCGGCTCCACTGCCTCGCAGCAGCAGCTGTCGCTGGGCGGCATGCCCAGTGGCAGCGCTTTATGGACCAGCGGCTACGGCGGCCCAGGCAGCGGCTGGCCGCGCCTACCGCAGCAGCCGCAGGACGGCTTCAACCCGGTGGCTGCGGCAGCTGATGCAGCCACCATCCTGGCGGCGGCGGCGCGCGGCGCACTCCCGCCCCCAATCGCACCCGGTGGCCTGCCGGGCGGCCAGCTGGACCCGTTGACGGCTCGGATGATGGGTGCGTACCCTGGCCCCAGCTGGCCTGGCGATGGCTGGGGCGGCCTGGCCGGCGGCCTGGGTGTGCCGCCTGGCTGGGGATCCATACCACCAGGGCTGGGTGGGCCCAGTGCCGCGGCGGCGGCTGGCCTCATGGGCGGCCCACCTGCCGGCATGCAGCAGCTGGCTGGGCTGAGCGGCCTGGGCATGGCACTGGGTGACGTTCGGCTGGGCGGCTCGCTGCTGGGCTCCCTGGGGGGCCTGACCGGCGGCGCTGTCGCCACCGTGCCCGCACAGAGCATGGCCAACCCTTGACAGCAGCTTGGGGCATTTTTGCACGGCTTGACCCTGCTCCTTGGCACACCCATTTCATTGCCTGTATGCACACTCCCTTGGCTTGCGTAACTACCCAGCTCTTGCCACTTTGGTCGCTACTCTGCTATGTATGTATTTTGACACTGCTCAGGGCTGTTTGTAAACACTCAAATCGACAACGAGCAGCAGCGCCTAGTCCATCCAGTTTTGGTGGCAGAGGCCTTAGTGGCCTGGGAAGCTGATCTCGCTGCCGCCGCGGTCAGGCAGCTCAGAGGGAGCCCCTGGGCTGAACTCAGGCATGGGCGTGCTCGTGGGCACCTCAGTCTCTGGCTGCCGCGCAGGCACCTCGGACGGGCCGGGCATTGGCACAATCTGTTGCAGCATGAGAAGGATGGGCGTGATGTGGGATGAGGGGCAGAGAAGGGCAGCACACAGGGTGGTGGCGTCATCAGAAACACAGCGGGCTGCAGCGCCTGCACCAAGCAGCTGCCCATGCACCTTGAGCGCAGCCACCTCCCATCACTTCCCATCACCCCGCCAAGCCTAGCTTCAGCTCACATCCGGTGGGAACTGGGGCAGCTCGGGCTCCGAGCGGCGAGGCATGGGCACCTCCGGGTCGGGCACCTTGGGCACCTGCAGCGGGCAGGTGGAGGTGGCATGCCTGTGAAACAAACCAGCCCCCAACCGCCCTCCTGGCTCTCCGTAAGTGTAATTGCGCTCAACATGCCCGTGCAGCATTAAATGCAGCCAGGAAGCCACACAACCCTCCTGCGACCCCTGCTTCACCTCATCGGGGCGCCAGTTGGGCGGCACGTCTGGCGGCAGCGGGTTGTCGGGCTCCGGCGCAGTCTGCTCCTGCGGCCGCTCCGCCCCGTAGTCTGGCTTGGGGATGTTGGGGAAGGGCAGCTCCTCACGCTCAGGGGAGCCCTCGCTGGATCCCCCGCCCTGGGGAGGTAACGGGAGGGGCAGCAGCATGTAGAGCAGTGGCGTCAGAAAGGCAGCAGCGTGTAGCGCAGTGGTGAACAGAGAGTCGGTGCCTGGCGCTCCTGCGCAGCTGAGTCCTCGGAAGGCGAGCGGGCGCAGGGCAGGCCGCCTGCCGTGAGTGCTCCCTCCCTCCTGCACAAAGCCAGCGCTTGCGCCTCAACAACCCATCCCCATCACCTGAGCATGGGGCCCCAGGTCGGGGCGGAACAGCACCTCGGGCTGCCCAGGGGCGCTGGTAGCGGTCTGGTGCACGGCAGGCGGAATGTCCTCGTCCACGCCACCGCAGTGGCGAGCGGCGAGGCGCGGCGCCGCCGCCGGCAGCATGGCCCCTGAGCGTGCAGCTACAGGCCGCCAGCTGCGTGCAGGGTGGCGAGTCAGGTGAGAGGCGGCTCCTGAAGAGCAGGAGCTGGTTGGCAGCTTGTAACACACACCTGCAGGGCCTGGCTGCAGCAGACAGCACGCTGGTGCTCGTCCTGGACAGCATGGCGACAGGCAGCTCTGAAGCCCCGCCACAAGGGTTTCAAGGAGGAGCAGGGCAGGGTGGCATGAGCTTCTTCTGAGCTTCTTCTGCTCGCTGCCCCCCTCTCCCCCCCGGTTGCTCTCTGCGCCTTGGACGCCCCCAGCCAGACCACCAGCACCAGCAGCCATGGCCCTGAGGGCAGCAGCAGCCCTGGCGAGCAGGTGGGCAACACGGCCGAGCAACCCTGCTTCCGGGACGGCCCTGCAGCCCTGTCGTGCCTCAGCTTGGCTGCTGCGAGCGCCCAGCCGTGCAGGGGAGGCGCGGCACGAAGCCTGTGCAACGACAGCGGCAGCGGCGCGGCCACCGCCGGGTAGGGTGCCCCTCGCAGGGGCTGAAGGTGTTGTCCATGTTCTGTCAGGATTGTGTGCAAAAGTATAGAGGGACAAAGCTCGCAGGTTGCAACACTTCAACCGCATTTTGAGCGGTGGTGCAGCGTGCAACCATTCGTTTACAAGGCACACCTGCTGCAGGTGGCACCGCACATCTGCCGCCGCTCGCCTGCTGGGCTCCTCCAAAGGGCCCGACCATCCGGACATCCCCGGCCGCCACCCCGACATCTGGCCTCCCACGCCGCACGACAGCCCTGATCCGGGTGAGGGAGGACACAGGTCATATGAAGGGATGGCAGGGCATGCAACCACCTGCCGCATGCCGACCACGGCCACGCTGCCCGGCCTGCAGACCAGCCGCCCGGCCACCCAAACCCAGACCTGTACCCGCCAGATGTGGGCATTCCTCGCGACAACCCAGACATGCTGCCGCCGCGCGACCCTGCGCCAGGCATGCCCTTGTTCGGGTTCATCCTTCCCTGCCCGGGCTGATCAAAGCGGCTCCTCGCGCTGTCACCTGCACTGCCTCTCACGCTCGCCCTGCCCTGCAGACATCTACCCGCCGGCGCCAGACATGCCGGAACCTGGCTCGCCCAGTCAGGGCCCCTGGGTGGCGCTGGGCGCACACGGCATGTGCAGCCCCAAGGTGCCTGCAGCTGGCGAGGTGCCGCTGGTCCTGGTCAGGTGTGCCGGACGCTGCGCAAAAAGGGGGTGGGACAGCTGTAAGTTGTTGTGCCTGCACCTTGGATTCCAGCGACCCTTCTCCCTGAAGCATGTTCAGTCACTCCTGTTCCATCCCACACCATGTGGCACAGGGTTGTGGAGGCTGCAACCTCTGTGCAGCCGCACCCCCTCCCAGCCCAGCACACTACTCACCCGAGCAATCCACCTGTCCCTGTTCACCCCACCTCACCCCACCCACCAGGGGCCCCAACCACACCACCATCCTGGCCGGCCGCCCCGGCACCGCGGCCCTGCTGCTGAAGACAGACGGCGGCAACAGCTGGCTGGAGGCGTCTGCCGCCCAGCAGTCTCTGCCCCTGCCCAGCTTCCGCGCCCGCCGCTTCCATGCTGGCATGCCTGCCGGCCAGGAGCCGCCCAGCAGGGGCAACGTGCCGCCTGAGGTGCCGCCCCGCCAGCCCACTGAGGCCCCTGACCAGCTGCCCGCTGGCAGCCCCCCGGTGGGTGCAGCTTGTGGGCGGGGGTGCAACAGAAATGCTTAAGTTTGGGTTGAGGTTGGTATGTGGCACAGGCACAACTTGGGCCCAAGGGCAGCTTGCAGCGTGCCTGGGGATCAACCTGCATATCTTGGCTGCCTCGCACCCTGCAGGAGAGCCAGCCAGGCTACACCCACGCCACCGGAGCGCCTGTTGCGCACATCGGCAAGGCAAGGCCACTTCCAGGCTCCACGTTGTGCTGCAGCACTGCACTGTCCCCCAACCCTCACCTCCTGCCTTCTGCACTTGTTCGACTGCTCGGCAGGTGTCCGACGACACGGGTGATGTGCCCGACCAGACCGAGGGCGGCCAGCGCGGCGTGGCCCCCAAGGTGAGCACACTGCTGGGGCGGTGAGCAGCCACATACTGAGCTGCCAGCTGCCAACCGACCTGCCCATGCAGCAAGACTGCAGGCTCCGCAAATCTGCGCTGGCCAAGCATTCTGGTTGCAAGCTTGCTCCTGCCTGTCGCCTGCCGCCATCGCATCTGTGCAGGTGGGCCCCAAGGCCAGCCCTGGGACGCCGCTGGACAAGCCGACTGATGTGCCCAAGCCTGGTGCGTCGGGCTGGCCTGGTCTGGCCTGCGTGCTGCTGCCAGCGCTGCAAATGGCGGCCACAGCTCCTTGGCTCTCGGTTGGCTACCCACCCACACCCGCTGCCTGCGCCCTGCTGCAGGCTTCCCCGGCGGGGCCACCACCCAGGGCGCCACCAAGCTGTCTGAGGATGTAGACATTGAGCACTAGAGCTGTGCATGCTGGGCAGGTGGCCCCTGCTGTGCAGCCCCAAGCTAGTGCATGTGGGCCAGCACTCCTGGTGCGGGACGTGCCCCTCTGCATGCCTGCCCTGTTGACCTGCTTGCTGTTGCATGCTCGTCTTGCATTCGCTCTTCAAAAGGCATTGTTGTGGCTTGTTTGAAGGGGCAAAGCACGCTCGCTGTATGTCATGCGTTGTACATGCACAAGACTTGATCAGGAGCAGGAAAAGCGCAGAGGGGGAGAACAGGCGGTAGATAGTAGTGTGAAGGAATTGTGCACCAGAGGTACATGGGTACAGGGACGTACAGAGAGCGCTCAAGCAGGGAGAAGGAAGCCAACAACCCCAAACCCGGCGGCAGGGCACCAAGCGTCAGCCGCCGGCCGCCGGGCTCACAGCATGGGCCGCTCGCCGCCGCTGCTGCCATGGCGCCGCACGGCACGTGCCGACCCCAGGTCTCGCGCCGAGCCCAGCTCCCCCAGCTCATCTCCCTCCAGGCTGCCGTACTTGCTGTCCATGCGCTCCAGGCTGGCTTTGGGGCTGATCTTCTGCTTGGGCTGCTGGCTGCCTGTCCGCCCCGGCAGGCCCAGCGTCTGCAGCCTGCCCACCAGTGGCAAGCTGCTGCTGCTGGCCAGGGGTAGGCTGCTGCCGCTGCCGCTGGCTGCAGTGACGGACAGCAGCCGGCCGTCCGCCGCTGCCTCCTTGCCATTGCTGGCGCCCACCGCCCGCAGCTCAAACTCTGCTGCGTCCTTGCTGCTGCTGCCGTTTGCGCCGGGGCTGCTGGGCGGCAGCTGGCTGTAGGAGCCTCCTCCTCCCGCTGCTGCTGCGCCGCGCCCGCCCAGCGTGCTGCTGCTCCTCACAAAGCCCTCCCGCTCCAGTGAGGCCGGGTAGGAGGGGTGCAGCCGCACATCTCCCAGCTCCGCATCGTACTGCTGCTGCTCGCCGTCCTCGCTGGCGCCGGCGCCCACACCCAGCGAGGGCCGGGACAGCTGGTGCAGCTGCGCGCGCTTGATCGCTTGCCTGGGGATGGGGAGCAGCAAGGCAGACAGGGCATGATGCAGAGCGGGCGCAAGGGGTACAGTGCCCACGCAATGCGACTCAGCAGTGCACGCTTCAATGACAACACGCAACAACGCGCACACCCAACACGTGCCTTGCAGCACATGTGGGCACTGCTTGCAGTGGCAGCCCCGGCAGCTTGCACAGCCCTCATCCACCCCTCACGCCCTGCTCACTTGATGGAGTAGGACACAAAGATCGCGCCCACCACGCACATCAGCGCGCTCACGCCCAGCATGACCCACTCAAACACGGGTGGCGGCCCGCCCTCCCCCTTGACAATGGCATGGATGTTGTCCGCCATGCTGCGAGCGGCAGGAGGGCGGGTGCGTGTTGTGAGGCAATGGAGGAGCTGTGCCCAACAACTGTGACAGCTGATGGCTCCCTGCTCTGGTGCCATGCGGAAATGCAAGTGCAGACGCCGCAATCCCTGCTTCTTGAAGCACAGCTATGCACCGCTGCCACCCGTCCAGCGCACCTGCCAAAGTAGGCAAACACGGCGCACTCGTAGATGATGCCCACCGCTGACACCACTGTGAACTGCCAAAAGGGGATGGACGTGGTGGCCATCGCGATGTTGAGCTGCAGCGGGGAGGGGCAGAGGAGGGGAGGCTTGTGAGGCTGCTGGGAGGACTGCCGCCTGACCAAGGGGCAGATGGCAGCGTGGCCGGCAGCCAGCAGATGAGCAGCAACAGCGCCAGCAGTGCAGAGAGCCACAAGTTTGCCTCCCAGCAGCCCCATCAGCCCAGCAGCGCGGCAAGATCCTCCTTCCCCCCGCCCCAGCGCACCAGGTTGTAGGGGATGATGGGCGAGAAGCGCATGATGAGCACCAGCTTCCAGCCGTCGTGCTCGATGGCCTTGTCGATGATCTCCCACCGCTTCCACTTGGTCTTCAGTGTGCTCTCCACCCAATCGCGGAACAGGTACCTGCAGGGAGGGGCAGCAGCGTGTGGGTGGGTAGGCCATCGAGTTGCAACAGGCTGCCAAACATGCAGCCCGTGCAAGCCAGCCCACAGTGCCAGGACACTGAGCAATGTGGCTGCAGTCAGACCCTCACCAAGGGCTGCCATGTGAGTCTGCCGACTCCAGCACCTCTCCGCCCCGCACCTGGCCAGCAGGAAGGCAAGCGCCTGGCCCACCGCGCCGCCCGCCCACACCGCCAGCAGGCCGCGCCAGAAGCCAAACACAAAGCCGGCGCCCAGGATGAGCACCACACCCGGCAGGAAGAGCGCCACCATGGCAGTGTACATGCCTGTGTGGCGGTGGTGGTGGTGACATGCGGAGAGAGTGAGGCAGTGCTGCGGAGCGGACAGTGGCAGACAAAGGCGGCGGCGCAGGCCAGCAGCCCTCAGCGCAATGTGCAACACGTGGCTGCTGCTGCCGCCCGCACCTACAAAAATGCCCCACCCCGCCCAGCCGTTGTGCCGCTGGAACCAGGACAGCAGGTCGCCAAAGAAGCCAAATCCCTGCAGGGGTACATGACATGCTTGGTGTGCAGGCATTGAAACACATGCACCATCTGCACTGCTCTCCGAGGCTGCACGTGCGGCTGTGCCTGCATGGAGCACCCCACGGCCCCATGCCGGTTGCGCATCGTTCCTCTGCGCCAACAGCTCTGCCCCCCACACCTTGATGGACACGAGGACGATGAGGGTGATGATGATGCCCAGGATGACGACCTTGGACCAGTGCGATAGCACAAAGCCTATCAAGCGCTTGCAGAACAGCAGCAGGTTCTGCTTGCGCGTGCGCGCCGGCTGCGGGGCGGGCAGAGGGCAGCAGCGCACAATGTGGAAACGTAGACAGTGTACTCCCGCCAGCCTGCTGGGACCATTGTGCGCACTGGCATCGCCAGGTCCGCACACGGCAGCACCCACCAGCTGTGCACGGTGCACACCTGTATGAGCGGCGTCATGCCGTCATCGCTAAGCGCGGAGCTGACCAGCCGCGCATGCTCCGAGTACTCTGCCGCGTCTGTGCTCATGGTCTCGCTGTGCCGCGAGGGGCTGCTGCCGTTGAAGGGACCGCCGGCGGCGGTGGCGGCGGCAGGCGGGAGTGCCGCCGCCGCCTGCTGGGGCTGCACGAAGCGGCCCTCGGCCAGAGGGATTTCCATCTCTGGCGAGCTGGCGGCGGCTGCTAGGAGGGGCCTGGCGGGGCTGGGGGTGCCCTGCATACGCGAGGGCTTCGCAGTGCCTCGTGCCGAGCGCCCGCCAGTGGCGGCAGGCGCCTGGGCGCCGGGTTGGGGAGTCGACTTTTGCTGCCCTAGTGACCGGAACCCGGCGAACGGCGGCTGTGGGGCGCGACAGCGGCGGTCAGCGAAGGGAGTGCGCGAAGGAGGTGGCTGGCCAGGGCGGGCCCGCCTCCCAAATTGAGTGTGGGCTGAGATGGCTCGGAAACAGGGGCCGCTGCTCGCCCAAACGCACACACCCCTCGCATGGGCCCAATGCGCACGGAGGCCAGCAAGCAAAGGGGGCTGGCACCCCGCCGCCGCAGTCCCAGCGTGATCATGGCGCACTTGAAGCACCTCCGCGCCAAGTGGCTCGCCCAGGCGGGCCTGGCCGCGCCGGCGCCCGTGCCAGCAGCGCCTGCAGCGGCCTCCGCGGCCTCAGCACCCGTGCCGAAGCCCGAGCAGCGGCTACAGCAGACCGCACAGCCTCCCCAGGCCGCTGCAGAGCAGCATCGCGGCGCGCAAGCGAATGGCGGCACCCTGCTGCCCAAGAAGCGGCTGCTAGAGGCGGCAGGGGCGGCAGGGACAGGACCAGGGCCCGGGCAGCAAGAGAGGTGCGCTCCAGCGGCCACGGCACTCCAGCGGCGGTCAACCCGCCGCGTTCAAGCGCTCGGCCGCCTTGCCTTGCATTTGTTACTGCTGCCATTGCACCCCTGCTCATGACCTCCCGTCCATTGCCGCTCCAACAATCCCCCTGCGTGCAGCACCGCGCCAGCAGCGCCGCCGCCACCAGCCAAGAAGCCGCGGCCGATCGAGGCAGCACCCGTGAGCAAGGCAGCAGCAGCGGCGCTGGACGAAGCAGCAGTGCTCCCAGCAGCCACGCAGCAGCAGCAGCGGCGGCAACCCAAGGCGGGGCCACGGTCCAACGCCGAGGGCAAGCCGCGGCCGGGCCCAGCAGGGCCCAGCGCGGCAGCAGCAGCAGGCAGGCCTGGCAAGCGGGAGGGCGATGCGGGTGCTGCCAAGCCAGCCAAGACGGAGCGGGCCGCTGGCAAGGAGGCCAGCCGCGGCGTCTCAGAAAAGGCTGCCGCCAAGGCCGCTGCAGCGGAGCGGGCGGCGGCGGAGCGGGCAGCCAAGCGGGAGGCGGCAGCAGCGGCGGCCGCTGAGCGGCCAGCCAAGAAGGAGAAGGAGGCAGGCGGCGCCAAGACGGCGCCGGCGGCAGCAGGCAAGGACAGGCCGACAGCAGCGGGGGCAGCAGCAGCAGGGGCCAAGGATGCAGCGGACAAGGCGGCAGGGGCAGGCAAGGACAAGCCCTCACCTGCAGCGCCAGGCAAGGACAAGCCCTCACCTGCGGCGCCAGGCAAGGACAAGCCGTCGCCGGCTGCAGCAGGCAAAGACAAAGCGGACAAGCCAGCCAAGGCGCCACGGTCGCAGTCCCTTGCCAACGGCCGCCCTGCCAAGCCAGCCGCAGCCAAGCCAGCCGCAGCCAAGCCTGCGGCAGCCAAGGCTGCGGGTGTGGTCCCAGCGGCAGGCGTGAAGCAGGACCAGCAGCAGCAGCAGCAGCAGCAGGAGCACGCGGGCAGCAACCCATCCAGCATGCAGCGGGAGGGTGCACAAGCCGCAGCGGAGGCGCAGCAGCCGGTCACGTCGCGTGCCCGGCCAGCAGGTGCAGCAGCCGCCATCAAGGCAGAGGCGGCGGCAGAGGCGGAGGTCGGCAGCACCAGCCTGGGCACACCCGTGGAGCTGCTGCTGGCGCCCAGCGAGCCTGCGCAGCCCATGGGAGAGCTGGTGGTCTCCATGTACAAGGGCCATGGAGAGCTGTGGGAGGCGCTGCGTTCGCGCTGGCCAGGTCAGTTGCGCTGTAGCAGCGGCTGATGGTGCTGTGCTGTGCTGCGAAGTGCATCCCGTTGCTGATCGGCCTGGCCCAGTTATGTCTTCCTTTCCTCAGACTTGTTTGCATCTAGCAGCCACCAGCATCTAGCAGCGCTGCTGTGCTTTGCCCTTGCCAGTCATCCCGCTGCACTGTGCTGCTCATGTACTGCTGCTGCTTGCCCTCCACCCCACACCACTGCAGACCGGCTGACAAAAGCGGGCGAGGGCGCCAGCCTGCTGCGCCTGGTGTACCAGGACTCTGATGGCGACTGGCTGCTGCTGCAGCCGGACGCGCCCTGGCAGCTGTTCACCCGCACCGTGCGCAAGCTGGTGGTGCAGGCGCACAAGCCCAAGCAGGCAGCAGCAGCGCACCAGGAGGCAGGCAGCAAGGGGCCGGCGGCCGCAGCAGCAGGGGAGCCAGCAGCAGTGAAGGAGGAGGGCAAAGAGGTGGCACCAAAAGAGGCTGCTGCCAAGGAGCCCGCTGCGCCTGCTGTCAAGGTGGAGGCTGCTGAGGCAGGAAAGTAAAACCGCCTTGCCTGCCATGCACGCTGTGGTCATGCACGCGCATGTCGGTGCGTGCTGCATGCTTCCAGCTGCCCATGTCTCCCCTCCACTCCTTCATCTGCTTGTGCTCTCATTGCTGACCCTGCCTTGCATGCCCTGTTTGTACGCCTCCCCTTGCTTTTCATATTCCAACTCGTACAATCACCGCTACACGCGCTCACGACCACGTAACCCTTTCTTTCTCTTTGACCATCCTGTCTGACCAACATTTTCTTTGTGCACATGACCACCACGCTAGCCTGTCAACATGCCCTCACAGTACAAAAACAAGGACCTGGCGTGACGTCTAGCGCATGGTGGCTTCATGGCTGCTACAGTCGCCGGATCTGGGGGCTGCATGGCTGCTGCTGTCACAGCTCCTGCTGCTGCGGGTTGCCCCACTTGGCCTGCGCGGTCTGGTCGGCCAGGTGCAGCAGGTGCCGCACGCCCAGTGCCAGCACCACGGCCACCAGCACCACAGCAGCAAGCACGATGGACTGCACGAAACGGGGCGTGGAGTGGTGACATTGGTCAATGGCTTGAGGCAGCCGCTTTGACCCCCAGAGCAAAGGGGCACCGGTGCACGGCTGTTTGTGGCAGAGCACCTGCTCTCCACTTCAGGCCGGCCAGCAGCTGCCCACAACTGCGCACCTGCAGGATCTTCTGGCGACGCGCGGCGGCCTCTTTGGCTCGCTGCTTCTCCTCCGCCAGCCGCTGCTTCTCCTCCTTGCTCAGCTTGCGCCGCGGCTGCTGCTCCTCCTGCTCTGCAGCTGAGCCCGCTGCACTGCCCGCTTTGGCTGGCTGGGCTGCCGCCTGGGGGCTGCCATCCCTGCCCTTGCCTGCCGGCCCTGCTGCACCAGCCGCTGCCGCCGCCGTCGCTGCCTTGGCGCACGCAGCATCGCATGGCAGCAGGCGCAACGAGGTGCCTGCATCGTATGCTGCGCTGCCGGTGGCCTCCTGTAGCAGGCGCTGCACCTCGGCACAGGGCAGTTTGTCCTTGCGGCGCTTGCAGGAGCAGCGCACTGTGACCTCCTGGGAGCAGCCATCTGAGGAGCAGGGGCCATCGTGGCACTCACGCACGCACGTGTGTGGGCAGCCTGGCAGCTGGCGGTGGCACGTCTTGCCGCAGCACAGGCGCGCGGCAGGCAGCACCTCCGCCGTGACCTCCCGGCAGACAAAGCCTGCAAGCAAGGGCACCAGGTGGGTTGAGGGAAGCACGCTGGCTGGCTCGCAGGTGTGCAATGCAACACAAAGTGCGCCGACATGGCATGAAACACTTCAGCGCAAGTATCTGGACCGCCACCCTCCGACCGCTCAATTGCAAGGGGCCCTACTCACCCAGGGTGGTCTTGCCGCAGTGGCAGGGCCGAGTGATGGGCTGCTCGCACGGCGGGCAGGCCTGGCTGGGCGGGTGGCACGGCAGCGGGCACGGGTGCTGGCAAGTGCCGCGTGCCACCTGACAGGGCAGGCTGCACTGCACACACGGCTGTGCCTCGGGGTCATGACAACCAGCCTTGCAGCTGTGATTGCCGCACGACAGCGGCCGCCCGCACTGCTGCTCGCAGGCAAACGGCGCTGCGCTGCTGCAGGGCAGCGGCACAGTGGTGTGCCCACCGATGCAGCGGATGGGCACAGGGACCGTGCATGCTGGGCATGGGGTCAGGTGACCCCCTGGCGTGCGATGCAGGCTCTGCAGCAGCCGCTGCGCCTCTACAGCTGCTGCCTGCGCTGGTGGCAACTGCTGCTGCTGCGCTGCCCGCTGCTTGTTGTTCACGCTGCCTGGCGCAGGGCCAACAGGAGCAACTGGCGGCGGCGGGGGCACATACTCTGGCACTACTGGTGGCGGTGGATCATGGCATGCCCGCTCGCCGCATGGGTGCCCGCAGGCCAGCGCAGTGCCGCAGCCATAGGGGCAGGGCGGGCAGGGGCCAAAGTGGCAGCCGTGGGGCGGCAGCGCTGCTGCATGGCGGCACAGCCGCGGCACGGGGCAGGGGTGGCTGCAGCGGGGCGGCCTTGCTGTCGACTCCCGCCCGCATGGCACGCTGCGGCAGTGGCATTGTGTGCATGGCTGGTTGGGAACATGGCTGGCAGATGGGACAGGAAGCAACAACCAAGAGAGCAATACAGGATGACATGCATCCCAATCCACAACCTGCCCAGACATCACATAGCACCCTGCAACAGACCTCACAAAGCCCTGCAACAGCCTGCCCACACACACCTGTAGCTTGTCTTGCCGCATGCACAGCTGATGCGCGCCGACAGCGGGCACGGTGCACACTCACCACTGTGGCAGGGTGCGGGGCACCTGCAACAGAAAAGGCCGCGACATACAGGCTTCAGCCACTGGTGCACCTCTCACCCAGGCACTTCTGTCTGCAGTCCGCCCAGCGGCCCAACTCTGCCGACTCGACGCTGCAGCGTGCCGCTGCTCTCCCGCACCCTAGCGCACCTGTGGTTGCGGCACTTCAGCCACTTTGCGCACACTTCCTCGCAGGGCGGGCAGCTCACGCCATCGCAGCAGCGGCGGCGGCAGGGGTGCCGCCCGCACGACCGCATGCTGGTGCAGCGCCGCTCGCAACGGAACGCGCCCTCCTGGCACTGCAGTGCAGATGGGGTGGCAGGTGTGAAAGCGGAGGGTGACGGCATGGATGGGCGGTGTTATGGGCATGAACCAATGATCACACAACGGGGCATGGCAATCCATGTGGGCAGCCTGCCACACCCTCGCCTGCATCGTGCGCTGCGTCTTGCCGCACTCGCAGGAGCGGACCACCGTCTCGCGGCAGGTCTGAGGGCAGGGCCCCGTGTGGCAGCGCTCGTGGCACACGTGCACGCCACAGCTGAGCAGCTTGCCGCCTGCAGCAGGGGGGGGTACCGGCGAGGCTAAATGGGCGCCAAACTCGCCTGCCTGCTCACCCACAGTTGAACATGCCCCCATGGCCAGCTGCATGTCGCTCATCCTTGCATCAAGCAGCCGCATCAACCGCTCCCACTCACATGTCTCTCCGCAGGGTGGCACCACCACGTCACAGGCCGCCTCGGGCAGCTGCGTCTTGCCGCAGGGGCAAGCCTTGGGCCCCGCCAGCTTGCAGGCGCCACACTTGCCGGCGTGGCACACCTGCAGGCATGGCAGGACACAGGGGTGAGCTGGGTGGGGCAACGTGTGTAAAGGGGCAGCGTATGCTTGGGAATATGGCAGCAAGACCCTGTGTCTGCCCTCCTGCCCTCCATTACAGCTGGCTTTCACGGTAATGGTAGAC
The DNA here is from genome assembly GCA_009928355.1 of Chlorella sp. CH2018. NCBI lineage: Eukaryota > Viridiplantae > Chlorophyta > Trebouxiophyceae > Chlorellales > Chlorellaceae > Chlorella > Chlorella sp. CH2018. The sequence goes on from VIYQ01000168.1 coordinate 19,154, forward strand.
CCGACTGCTGGCTGCTACCAGCTGCCACTGCATCCCACCTCCTCGCAGCGGTGGCGCCCACAGGCGAGCAGCTTGCCACATACGCGCCCACACTGCAAGCACGGTGGTCGGGGGTGGTGCAGTGCATCTCAGCAACAACGGCGAGTAGACGTTCAGTGTTGAACAGCCACCAGGGTTCAAAGATACCCTTCGCCACATGCCTGCATGGCTGCCAGGTGCTGGGGCCAGGTGCCGGAACAAAGCGCACCTGAAACACCCCTTTCTGGCTGCACGGCAGCCGCTCCGTCTTTGTGCCGCAGCGGCAGGGCACATCCGAAACCAGGGGGCAGGGCGGGCAGTCGCCATCGTGGCAGACTGCAGTGCACGTGTGCCCACAAGGCAGCTCCGCTCCGCAGATGCCGCCGCAGCTGAACTCGTGGTGGCCGCACCGCTTGTCTGTGACCACTGCTCCGCAGAAGCAGCTGGCGCTGACCACGCGTGGGCAGGGTGGGCAGGGGCCTGCGCAGGAAGTGCAGGGCCAGGGCTCAGTGCCGGCCGAGGCTCTCTCTTCACAGCAAGCACATCCACTGTGGTACCCGGAGCGACTTGCATGCAGCAATCCCGTCTGGACGAGCATCCGTTAGCACTGCACACGGCGCAACAGAAGGTTGTACTTGCCAGGGTGGCACAGCAGCACGCATGGGTGGCCGCACCCCTGCGCCGGCCGCTCACACCGCTCGCCGCAGCTGTGCAGCAGGGCAGAAATCCCCATAAATGTTGTCGTGAGAGGGTGTAAACAAAGCCTGCTCAAATTTAATTTGCTGACACGAGCCTGTTGCCAGCAAGCCTGCCCTTGCACACTGCCCTCCTCACACCCAACAACAGCAGCACGTGCCCCATGCTGCGCCCCACCTGTGTGCAGCATTCCAGGGATTGAACGGCGGCGCCTCCTCCTTGCCGCACCAGCAGAAGTAGCCGGAGGGCACTGCCTCGTACTCCGCCCTGCGGGGCAGTGAGCACAATGAGACGACATGCGGACCCAACCAACCAGTGGGCAGGTGCGCTGACGCATGGCAGGGGCACAAGCCAGAGCATGCCACGCTGACGACCAGCCCTCCTCACCTGCACTTGGGGCATGCCCAGCAGGCAGAGTGCTTGGGCTTGGGTGCCCCAGGGAACAGCGGCTGCGCCTGCACCGCCTTCTCAGCAGCTGTGGTCAGTGTGCGGCGCGCCCAGGACTGCGGGAGCGGTTGCAGAAGGCAGCTGATGAGCGGTGAGCGGCAAGGTGTGCTTGGCCACGCAATTATGCCACGCAATTATGATCACGGGCCACCAACGAACCAAGACAGGCAGCCCGCACAGCACACTGCAACCCAGCCCTCACGCACCTGGATGCACGGCAGGTGCATGACCGCGTAGCAGCCGCCCTGGCAGGACCACACAGGGTCGGCTGGGCGGATGCTCTCCAGGCAGATCATGCAGCAGGCGGCCTCCCCCGCGGCAGACAGCAGGTGCTCCTTCACACGCTCCACGCCCTCCTGCAGCCAGCGGAAAACCTTTGTGTTTGCAGGCAGAGCCCATAACCGGTGATTGGGCGGCAATGCAGGGAACGCCAACCTGGCCACCTGTTTTTAACGAACGCTTCCACAGCCCAGCGCCGCACCTCAAAGGCGGCATCAGCGTCAGCTTCGCCGATGGCCTCAGCACCCGTGCGGCAGGCTGCAGCGTACGACTCAAACAGGGCCGCCAGCACCCGCGCATCATCGCCATCCGCTGCCGCCATTCTGGTGGGCTGCTGGTGGGCGCGGTTGTGCTGCTGGCTGGGTGCGAACACTCAGGGCCCAGCTGCGGTTTCAGGCAGCCTCAGTGCGTGCCCTATGATGACTTGATGCTCGCAGCGGGCTCCTTGGACACCGGGATCTCAAGGGAAGGCTTGTACAGCTGGTGCACGAATGCCGCGCCCGCCTGGGCAGGTCCAGCAATGTGCAGTGGAGAGGTGTGTGGGGGCAGCAGCAGGCGGAGCAACACCCTCCCCAGATTGTCTCCACACCCGCCTCAAATAAGCCTACTCACCAGCAGGCTGCCAAGCGCCACCGCGTAGCTCTTCAGGTAGCTCATCCGTCGGGTGGGGCGCTGCGGGGCGGCGGCGGCGGCAGCGATGAGCAGCGGCGGCAGCGGCGGTGGGCGGCGGCAGCCTCGAGCGCCGTGTATGACTGCCTGACCACGCAATGGGCAAGCTGCGGGCAGCGAGGCGCTCGTGGCAGCGGCTCGAAACACAACGCAAAGCCCGGCGCCGGCCTGCCTCTCTCCTTGCGCTGCGGGACGGTCGATGCGTTCGATCCGATCGTCCCATACACCTCCAAACCAGCACGCCCCACGGCGAGCCCGCCTCACCCGCTGCAACTTGGTGCCGACCAGCGCTGCTTTTGAGCCTCTGGCGTGCAGGGATGCGTTTAATACACCCGAAACAACAAGGCAGAAGCCACAGGCGGGAGGGTGTGGTCACATGCAGGCCAGAGGCAATGGGCGGTGGTGAGGAGGCAGGGCCGAAGGAGTGCAAAGTCAAATCGCTCGCTCGCAATTGGGCATATTTCGCTGAAAGAGTGCTCTGGAAAAATGTGCTTGGCTCGTAGACACGAACCTCGGGGCTTATTCAGACAAGAGTAGGGGGTGGTGCGTCATCGCATGTTAGTGTACCTCTCGCAGGCGCTGGAGCACTCGAGCGGCCGTTGGCCGCCGCACAGGGTCCTGCACGATGCACTCCTCAATTAGCGCCAACACTTCCTGCAATTGAAATTGATTGAATGCGCGTGCTGTGGTGACAGATTCACTTTGCTGCCAAAGTCTTTGCTGCCAGAGTCACAAGCAGTAGTGCCCAGCGGGCAGAGCACAAACCCGGCACCAGCCGCTCACACACCTGGGGGCAGTCGTCTGGCACGCTGGGCAGGTGCCGGCCACGGGTGACGCCCAGCGTGCGGGTTGTCAGCTCGACAAGTAGCACGCCAAAGGAGTATCTGCACTTTTCAAGGTTTTTTAATCACAACTTACTGCGGGAGTTGGAAGGGCAGCAGGCATCGCAGCCGCACTTCCACCCTACAAATGCAGCAACAGCTCACATGTCCGCCGAAAGTGTGCAGCGCCTTCCCAGCAGCACCTCGGGGGCTGCACAGTAAAGCAGGGCGGCAGGAGGTTCAATGGGCGCGTGGAATGGCAAGGTCAACAATGGGCTGTAAGGCAGGGAACCGAAGTGAGGCGCTTCTGGCCTGACATGCCACCTTGCAAGCGGACGTGACCCACCAGCATACAGGGTGCTGGCGCCCAGGACTGTGCGTGTGCGGGCCGTCTGAAGGTACTGGCTGAGGCCCAGGTCACCCAGACAGGCCCGGTTGTGGGCGTCCAGCAGGACGTTGCTGCGCGGGCATTGCAAAGGCAGCAGCAGTGCGATTTGACGGGCTCCTGGCAATCCTTAGGTGTGCGTCTGATGCTGCTGTGCCGCCCCACACCCTGCCTCCTGTTGTTGAACAATACCATACCAGTTCTCACCGGGCGCAGACGTCGCCGTGCAGCACGTTCTGCTCGTGCAAATAGGCCAGCGCCTCAGCCACGTCAACAGCCACCTGACGGCCGCTGCACGCGCAAGGGCTTGGCAGTCGGGCCGACGGTCAGGGGGATGGTCGGTCAGACGGTCAACCGTCGGGCCGACCATCAGGCCGACCGTCGGTCCGACCATCAGGCCGACGGTCAAGCCGACCATCAGGCTGACGGTCGGGCCGACCATCAGGACGACCATCAGGCCGACGGTCAGGCCGACCATCAGGCTGACGGTCAGGCCGATGGTCTGCCTGGCTGCAAACGCATTGGCGGCCAGAGAGACAGCCCACCCAGGGCGCTGTGACGTCCCAGCACGCCTCCCTTTGAACTGCCCCCCTAGCGGCCGCACCTTGCCTCCCAGCGCAGGCCATCACGCCTCTCCTCGCTTGAGAGCGCCAGCTTGAGCGAGCCTCCGTCCATGAGGCCCATGGCCAGCAGCAGCAGGTTGGACTGCAGGATGGGGTGGCGGTGGATGGGCCAGAGGAGCAGGCGGTTTCTGGCCTGCTTGGGCATGCAAACTGTAGGCGACACAAGCGGGCAAGGGTATGAACTTGGCGTGCTTGGGAATGGGCACCATCTCACTGCACTCACCTGGATGCCCACGCCGTACAGCGGCACGATGCGGTCGTGGTTGCAGTGGCGCAGCAGCTGCGCCTCTTGCCAGAACAGCTGGGAGCTCATGCCGGGCGCCAGCTCAATCACCTGGCGCATTGTGGGCAGGGGGGGAGAGGTGAAGGACACAGGTGAGCGGCAGGGCTGAGCCAAAGACGTCAAGTACGCTCATTGCCACCGCAAAGTGCCAGCTAAGACCATGGGCCAATCGGGCCAGCATGCTTCACTGGCCATGTTCCGTTGGCCTGAACAAGCATGCAACCAGCGTCCCATGCAGCGCCCTGGCCCACCTTGAGCGCAATGAAGTGGCCCTGCAGCTCGGCCAGGTACACAGTGGCGGTGCTGCCCTCCCCAAGCACGATGAGCTGCCCCCATGAGTCGGTAGGCAGCTGCAGCGGTGGGAGCGGAGTTTCAGACTGTAGGGAACAGTTGGCAGTTGGAGAGCACAGAAGAGGCAGCAGCTGTGGCACAAACACGAGGTGGCGCCTCAGCAGCTGTACTTACCGTCAGCTCGTCAACCCCTAGCTGCAGCGAGGTGGTGCCCATGCGCCACTGCCGGCTGGGCATGGAGCTGCTGGCTGAGGCCTCCACCCAGCTGCCCAGCATGTCGGGGGGCATGCCTGTGCTGCCGCCCCGCTGGAGCGGTTGGCGCAGCTGCTGCAGCTCGATGTCACCCGGCTGTGAACTGGCGGCTATGGGAAGGGGCCCCACGCACCCGCTCTCCCGGCCTCCCTGGCCGCTGCCCGCCATTTGATGCTGCAGTGCCGCAGGCAGCGAGTGTACCTGCAGCAAGGCGATGCTGTGGGTGCCGCCCCGCTGCAGCACAGCACCTATGCGGGCCCGCCTGTTAGAAGCTTCGTGCCTGCTGCCTTTCAGCTGCCGGGTCTCCAGCTCTGATGCCCGCAGCAGGACAGCATGCTCCGTACCCTGCTGCCCTGACTGCTCGGCAGCACGCCGCTGCCGCCGCCGGCGCCGCAGCAGCGCCCGCCCTGCCGCCGCTGACACCACAATTGTTCCTGCTGCAAGGGTCGCGCCGACTATGAGGGCAACGGGGCTGACATGTCCAGCTACCGCCGCTGCCGGCTCTGCTTTCTCACGAATGTCTGTTGACAAGTTCGGCAGCGCGCTGGCAAAGCATGGCGGCAGGGTGGGGTCTATGCCAGTCCCGTGGACCCATCTGCAAGGAGGTGGGAGCAGGCACATGCTTCAAACATTGCCAAACAACCACCGGGTGGGTGGCAGTGAGCGGCAGGCTGAGCGACCGGCAGCTACAGCAAACCATGGAGCATCCGGCTCACAGGCGGGTCAAGAGCTTATGGAAGAGCGCAGTGCACCAGGCCTCAGGAATCTGGCCCCGCATCGCCGGATTGACGTTCACCTTGCTGCATGTGGAGGCACGGAGCAGCAGTTGGTTGGGTGGCACTGAAACGCACGTGGAACAGCTGTGCTGCCCCACCAACCAAACCCGTGCTTACAGCACACTGAGGCTGGGCCAGCTGAGGTGTGGCGGCAGGCTACCAGTCAGCTGGTTGCTGGTGAGCACAAGGCTGGAGAGGTTGGACATGGCACCAGGCTCCAGCCATGCCGTTGGGAAGGCAGGCCCCGTGAGCTGGTTGTCTTGCAAGTTGATGTGCACAACCTGGGCGGGGCCGGAGGAAGAGATACGGACGTGAACCAGAGGGCAACTTTCTGGTCACTGGTTCTCCTCAGCAGCACGCACCAAAGAGGCTGGCTGCTGTTCTCAGTGTCCCAAGGCCAACTGCCAAGTGCACCAAGCCTGGCGCTGTGCTTGCCTGGGGGGCCAGGTCAGCCCATGCGTCGGGCAGCGTCCCCGACAGCCGGTTCCCGGTCAGCTGCAATGGTAGGTAGGTGGACAGCAGGGCGTGTTTCAACGGCACAGGAAACCCTGGAAGCTGTAGTTGCGAGCTGCGCAGAAGAAGGCCAGCACGCGCTGCCAAACAGCACGCATGCGCGCCGGCCTACCCGCAGGCGCTGCAGGTGGGGGTGCCACTTGAAAAACTCAGCCGGGAGTGTGCCGGTCAGGCCTCCGGGCTGACCGACAGCTGGGGACACCGATCTGTGCAGGCAAGAGGCAGGGGTGAGGCCGGGCTAGGCCCAGCGCTAGAGCACCCCTTGACACGCAACTTCACATGCACCTGTAGCACGGGACCTGAGCCCCGGCGCAAGCAGGCCCAACACGGCACTCACAGCTCAACGATGGTGGGGAAGGCTTGGGCCCACACAGTGTCCAGTGTGCCCTCCACATGCGCCACCAGCAGGTCAAGATGTATCAGCCGGCGGAAGCCTGTGGCCCACTCGGCCGGCAGGTGCACCGGCGTCGGCGCTGCTGCAAGTGAGCGCGTGTTGCTCGGCTGCTCCGTGGCAGTTGTGCGGGGCGGTGAGGTTGCATCGGAGGAAATGGTGAGCTGCTCCAGCTTTGGGAAGCCGCCAGCCCACTGCGGCGGCAGACCACCGGTGAAAGGCAGGTGCAGGGCCAGGGCTTGCAGCCTGGGCAGCACGGTGGCGCTGCTGCCCCAGCTGGGGGGCAGCGGAGCATGCATGTCGTGCATGCGCAGGAACAGCCACTCCAGCTGCGGCAGCGCTCCCTCCTGAATGTCGGGTAGTGCCGAACCAGCCTGCGGAGTGTCAAGCTCCAGCCTTCACAACAGGGCGAGGGCAGGGGGGTGCATAGAGCGAGTGGGTGCACGGGCAGGTTGCACAGCTTGCTACAGCCTGCATAAACTTTGTATGCCATACCCACAGCCAGCAGGTATGCTGCAAGCATCCCCCGTCCACCAGCTGTTCCAACACCAGCATTTACGCCAGGCGTGCTCACTGGCGGAGGCGCGGGAAGGCGCCGGGCGCGCCCCACTCTGCCGGTATCCCCTCACGAAGGGCAGGCAGTCGCTGTTCCAAGCGCTCCAGCCACTGTAGCTGGGCGAGCTCCGGCAGCAGCGTGCCCGGCCATGCACCGCCAGGGCCGCCACTGACAGATGCGGGTGAGCTTGAGTGAGTATCCAGGTCAACCGTGCCATCCCCGTTGGTCTTCAAGGGCTCGCTCAGCTCGCTGGTGATGAGGCTGCGCATGAAACGGCAGGGGAGCGGCAGAAGGCCCGGCGGTCGGGCAGCAGGCATGCGGGCATCTTCACAGAGGCGGCGAACGCCAGCACCAGGGCTTCTTTCCCACCCGCAGCCGCCAGCAGCAAGTTGCGTGGCCTCAACAAGACTTGCCACCTCAACTCCTCGCTCACATGGACACCACCCTGCCGTCCCGGCAGCCGACGCCGCGCCATAAGCAGTGGGGCATGGGACTGTCTGGCAACCAGCCCAACCACCCCGCTGCCCAGGATGCGTTGGTGTCATGTCGTGCCTGCCGCAGCCTCCGCATGACGGCAGCCTCTGAAACAAAGGTCAGGGAGAGGCTGCGGCCCTCAGCAGACAAGCATGGGGATGACCTGGACAATGCCGGGGCCAGCATGCACACTTGCCTTGCTCCAGCTCGGCAGTTGCGGGGGGGACGGGGCCAGCGGCCACGAGCAGCAGGAGCAGGAGGAGCGTTGCAGCCACCATCGCTGGTTGGCCGCACGCCATGCTGCTCCCAAGGCAGTCTCCGCCTTGCTGCCCAGCCGCAGGGCCAAGTGCTCAGATCACAGGGCCAAGTGCTCAGATCACAGGCGGCAGCAGCGGCGGCAGCGGTGGCGCCGAGCAGCAGTGCCTGCCACGAGCCGCCCGGGGGCCCGGAGGCAGCGATCCCCGCGCCCTCATGACCCCGCTCCCGACATCGGCGTGATGAGCAGCTGGGCGGAGCACGAAGGGGCGGGCGGGCGGCGGGCGCAGGAAGTGGAGGCGCTGGATGGAGCTAGCTGCAGCGGAAAGCAGATAGGCGGCTTGCAATAGGTACGGCCGAAGATGGGCGCCATGCATCCACACAAGATGGGCGCCATGCATCCACACACAGTAGCCATGGGCGCTGTCGCCCGCCGCCTCCGTGCCACTTGCGGTCCCTCACCCCTCGGCACCTCAAGTGCATTCTCTTGCCACCTGCCCTGCCTAGCCCCCGGTGAGCGTCAACATCTTACAGCAGGAACGTGCGAAAAGAGACGAGAGCCCAAAACAGCCGCCGTGCGGTCAGGCGAGCATCGCCGTCGGCGTGAGTCGGGCCGGCATATCATACGCCCGGCGCCCGGCCTCTGCGCCGCCGCACAGGCCCAGCGACAAAGAGGGTACAACAAACAAGCAGAGGGTGGCGGTGGGCCGCCGCGCACTCAGTACCTCAGCCAGTAGGTGCGGCGCCGCATCCAGTTGTAGTCTGCAAGGAGTGTGGAGGGGGGCCAGGGGCCGGGTGAGCTCATCACCCCCGTGCATCGCCCCCTTGTCCTCACAGGCGCCATCCCTATGGCCCCCAGGCCAGACCACCAGCCCAGCAGGTCTGTGTCAGGGGCCAGCAGGTGGCCAGCACCCACCTGGCAGCATCTGGGTGTCGCCCATGGCAGCGATGGCAATGTCCTGGTCCAGGATGAAGCGGTTGGCCACGCCCTTCACAGTGTCGGCGTCAACCTGTTCAGCAGGGGGCAGGCGGGGTGGGGTGGTTGCTGGGGGAGGCGCAGGCCGGGCGGCGGGGGAACACAAAGTGTTTGCTGGTGCGGACAGGGTCGAACCCGCGGCCATCAGAGGACAGCACGGCGGCCACAAGCAGCCGCCTGCCACAAGCCAGCTCTCACCGCATCGATGCGAGCAAACAGCTCCGCCTTGGGCAGCCGGCGGCCGTAGACCAGCAGGTTGCGGCCAATGTCCTCAGCCACGCCTGCAGGAGGGGTGAAGGTTGGAGCGGGGATTATTGCCACCGTCTCTGATGTGGGGTGGAGGGCAGCTGGCACACTGCAATGCACATCACATGTGCTCCAGGCTCTCAACCGCCCTCACCGGTGGTGCCGTCCTGGCTGAACAGGATGGAGGCCTTCAGCTGGTTGCGGGCGCGCGCCACATCCTCCTCATCAACCTGGCAAGTACAGGGCAAGGGCGGTCGGCAGCTTGGTCTCAAGCCAGATGTGCCCGACCGGCCCACGTGCACGTGCAGCTGCCCTTGCTGCCCGCCATCGACCCACCAGTCCCAGGCTTCCAGCAGCAGCAACAACTCGCAGCGCGTCCCCCCCTGCGCACCGAGTAGCACATGCGGGTGACCTCCTGCATGATAGACCATGCCAGGTCCTCATGGTCGCTCTTGGGGTCCGCCACCGCGTACACGCCAAACAGGCCTGCAGCACAGCACACGGAGGAAAGGGGTGAGGGAGACCAGCCAGGTGGGCGGTGGGTACAGGCACCAGCCAGCAGGGCATGCCCCACTCTGCTGCTGCAGCGCAGCGGCCAGGCTCAGCAAACAGGATGCGCTCGGTTCGAGCGGCCACAACCCTCCCAGCACCGCCAGCAGCCGCCACTCAGCTGCCTGCCAAGAGCACCGAACGCAGATATGCACAGGCACGCACCGGTGTCGTGGTAGTTGGTGTTGAAGGCCATGTAGCTGTGCGCCAGCTTGTTGGCCGCCACCTTCTGCGCCAGCTTGCTGGCCATGTCCACGCCCGCGCCGCTGTTCTTGTCCCATGCACCCAGCATGGTCTGCCGGGTGGGGTGGGGTGGCGGGTTCAGGGAGGGCGAGGCATTGGTGTGGAAGTAGCTGGAAGGAACTGGCCTAGGAGTTCCAAAGCATGTCTCTCCATGGCAGCAGGGGATGTGCTCCTGGCATGCACAGACGCGAAACCGCCGCCACAGCTTTCCCGCAGCACCACGCACACATGCACCCTCCCCTCCCCCCCTGGTCCCAGCCCATGTGCTTGCCTGCATGACCATGAGGGGGATGGAGTCGGGGTCCGTCCACGACGCGCCCTTGAACGCCACAGCAAACTGCATGGTGGCCTGGTCGGGGTCGCGGATGCGCACCTCGCTGCCCGTGAAGTAGGCGGGGGCCTGCGGCGATGGCAGGGGCATTTGCAAGGGTTGGGGGGCATCAGCTGGAGTGGGGGCAGTGAAGCACAAGCAGGCCCCGCATGCCATGAAGAATATCTCTAACTCGAGCATCATGACACAACCCTGGCCACCGGGCAGCCGCAGGCTTCGTGCAGTGAAATGAAACGCAGCATCCCAGCCAACAGCAGGCTCAAGCGCTGCCCGCCCATCCGCCCCCACCCCTCTGCCGCCGCACCTCCTTCACCAGCTCGTTGGCGGTCTTGCCGCCGGCGGGCAGCTTGCTGAACGCCTTCTCTGCAGCCTGCGGTGGAAGGCAGGGGGGTGGGGCAGAGCTCGTTTGCAGCTTGCAGCAGCTGTCTGTCAGCTCGGGTGTACCTGAGCAGCTGTACAGGCTGTTGCCTGCTGGCCCACAAACCCTAAGCCAGTTTGCGACAAGCCAGCTGCTTTCAGCGCCCAGCTTGCTGCCCCTGCTGCCTGCCCCGCCCACCTTGACCAGCGCGTCGTGGTCGACAGCGCCCGCCGCCGAGATGACCATGCGGGGCGCGGTGTAGTTGGTGGCGATGTAGTCAGCCAGGTGCTGGCGGGTGATGGACCTGCAGCGCGGGGGGGGGAGGGGGGCAGCCGCCACAGTGAGCCCAAAAACCATCGGTCAGGTGGCAGGTGTTGAGGAGGGCAGGAGGGGAGCGCAGGGGCATGAACAAGCAAGGGTCAGCGGTTGAGTCAAGGGGTTCTGCCACTCAAGCAACAGGTGATGTGGTAATGCACAGCCCGACCTCGGCCCCACCGCTACGCTCCACCTCTGGCTGCTGCTGCCGCCTGCCGCCTGCTACTCACCGCACGTTGTCGGCGGGGCCCAGGATGGTGCGGCCCAGCGGCGAGTGCTGGAAGGCGGTGGCATGCAGGTGGTCAAAGATCACCTCCTCAGGGATGCCCTCCACCTGCGCACCGGGAACACAGTGGGGTGGGTGTGCATAGGGACAGGGGGGACAGTGGTCCAGACACAGGACACGCCAGCTGCATGGCGGCATGCACCCAGCGGCAGCCACCAGTGCTCTGCCTGCAGCAGGCCAGAACCAGCTCTCTTGGCTCTGGCCAGCGGCACACCAAGCACCGGCCAGCCAGCAGGAAGGTCAGCAGGCGTGCAAGGCGCACCTCCTGCATCTCGCGCAGGATCACGTCCCGCTCCCGCTCAATCGCCTTCTCGTCCAGGTTGGAGTTCTGGGCGCAGGGCAGCAGTGGGACAGCCATTGGCGTCAGCAGGTGGCCGGCATGCGGGGCAAAGGTCACAGTGTGTGGCAGCGCCGGCCCCCCCCCCCGGCGTGCACACCCAGCAGTGCAGCTGATGCAGCGGAGCACGCCAACCAACAACAGATGCGCGTCCCCTGCAGCTGCAGCACCCCCCACCTGCAGGATGTCGGACAGGATCTCCAGCGCCTTGGGCACGTCCTTCTCAAACACCTTGGCGTAGTAGCACGTCTGGGGTGGGACGGGGGGCGAGGGGCACACACGCGGTTGAGGCGTGCTTTGCGACAGCATGCATGTGAGGCACAGCAGCTGCCTGCAGGCTGCGCCTGAAGCGGCAGCTGGCATTGACCCGCCAGACGTGAGCACCCGTGCTGTGCACCTGCTCGCGCGACGTGTACGCGTTCAGGTGGCCGCCCATGTTCTCAATCTCAACCTCCAGGTCCCGCACCGTGCGCGACTGCAGCAGCGGTGCAACTGGCGCGGCGTCAGGCAGTGCGGTATGCAGGGCGCTACATGCGGCAGCATTGTGGCAGAAAAATTGAGCAGGCAGTGGCAGCAGCAGCTGCAGCGGCAGCAAGCGGCAACGACAACAAGCCGCAGCACGAGTTCAACACTGCACAGCCGCCGCCGCCGCAGCCGCAGCAGCCAGTTGCCCGCCCACATGTCAGCTGCGCACCGTGGTGCCCTTGAAGGCCATGTGCTCCAGGAAGTGCGCCGTGCCGTTGCTGGCATCCGTCTCGTAGCGGCTGCCGGCATCGATCCACACACCCACGGTGGCGGTGCTAGAGTGGGGCACGTGCTCCGAGGCCACGCGCAGGCCGTTGGACAGGCGGGTGACCTGCAGCCGGGCACAGCGAGCGCGTGATGCCGGTGCGGCAGCAGGCTGCAGCCGCCGAATTTGGGCGGAGCGGCGGCGGCGGCGGCGGCACCGGCCCGGCGTTGGGGCTGTGCAGGCGGGGCCAAACCCCGACCATTTGCGGCCCATCCCCGCCCCGGGGCCCCACCTTGGTCTCGGGGAGGGTGGCCAGCGCGGGGGCGAGGTTCAGCTGCTGTGCAAAGGGCGAGCCGAAGCGCAGGAACTCCTGGCCCTCCGTGGCGAGCGCAGCATCCGCGGCATAGCCCCGGACTTGCTGCAGGGCAGCGCCCAGCAGGCGAGAGCCGCCCCGGCGCAGCATTGGTGCTTGTGCGAGGCCGACCCTTAGGCAGGAGCGTCTACGGTCCCGCCAAGAGCTGTCAGAGCTGCCCCGTTCCCCGATCTCCTGCTCCCGGCCCCCCAGGAGGGCTGTGCTAGTGCAGCATTAGGCGGCAGCAGCCTCAGCACGCCCGCTTGGCGGGCTGCCCGCCCTCAGAACGCTGCCGTAGCCGCCCAGCCTCGCGATCGTGACATCAGAACACCCCGGGGCCGACCCCTGCGCTCCTGCGATCACTTCCTGCCCCTCCCCTTGCTTCCCTGCCCTCCCGAGCGGCGGGCGGCCATGGCCGCCAACGGCAATGGCGCAGCAGCCGTCCAGGCACTTGAGCAGCGGCTAAAGGCCACGCACGGCGGCGTGGCAGAGCAGGTGCCGCCCGGCCGCCGGCGCCCGCTGGCGCCCCTCCGCCCCTGGTCATCCTGCCTGAGGCGCTGATGGCTGTCCATTGTCGTTGCCTCACCCCGTAACTCACCTGTCTGTCATGCAGCACGCCTTCCACCTGCCCTCGCACCTGCCGACCGGCGTGCCACACACGTGCTACGACGAGGCACGTGCCTGGGCGGCGCCTGCTGACCGCCATGCGACTGTGCGCCTGCAAAGCGCAGCAGCAGCGTTCCGGGTGTTGCGTGCTTGCTTGTGTTGACCGGTCAATGTGGCTGTGCCACCACCCTGTGTGCAGGTGGCCCCAGAGTTCTACCTGGGCAAGCATGGCGCGCACCGTGTGATGCGCAACAAGGATGGGCTAGCGCTGCAGGTTGCCTTGTGCTGCATGGCTTTTGTTCATTTTTGATGAGCTGGCACAGGGTGCAGTGGAGTGCCACGTGTTGCATTTTCGGCGGTATCAAGTTGATTGAGGGTGCAAGGGGCCCGCGCTCTTGCTCACCCCGCTCCCTCCCTCCCTCCCTGCCCTCTGCATCAGTCGTACTTCTGGCCGGCAGCCCAGCCCAAGGCGGTGCTGGTGTTCTGCCACGGCCACGGAGCGCACCTCATGTTTGAAGTGCTGAAGCAGACGGTGAGCGGCACCACTGCCGCTGTCATACTGCTTTCGGTGCTGCTGCCGCCGCGGCCTCTGCCATGCTGTTGGGCTGCATCCGCGAGCTGCCATGACCTGGGGGCCCCAGCTGCCAAGCTCCCGGTGCCGTGCCACGCTGGCTGACCATCCCAATGTCGCTCCCCTTCCCCCTGCAGAACCTGGGGGAGCCGCAGGCATACAAGGGCAGCTGGGCGGAGCAGTGGAATGCGCGCGGCATCTCACTCTGCGGCATCGATCTGCAGGCACGCGTGGGGGTGGGAGTCTGCTTGAATGCGAGCACTGTTGCCGCGCCTGATTCTGTGCGCTTGTGCAAAGGTTGTCATGAGGCTGCAGGCACAACAACCGGGCAACTGCGCCCCGTGGCATGCTGCTCAGAGCTCTGGGGCCGGCAGGACACTCACGCCGCTCCCCGCTGCTCCACGTCATGCCACAGGGCTGCGGACGCAGCGAGGGCAAGCGCGGCCTGCGCTTCTTCTGCGAGAGCTTTGATGACTACGTGGAGGATGTGCTGCAGCTGGCACGGTGCGTGGCTGCCGGCTGCTTATGGGTGCCGACTTGTGTCTGGTGCGTTGTCTCATGGTCTCCCTCCACGCCCGGCACTCTGTGCAGTACTGCGCCGGGCATGCCCATGCCGGCCCCCGTTGCTTTCATGCCCAGACTGCGCTGAAAGGTCTCCATGCAACCGCCCCCTCCATCCTGTTGTTCAGCCAGGTGCAAGGCGGTGCAGCGGGCTTGCCCGGCTTTGAGACCGGCCTGCCCATGTTTGTGGGCGGCATCTCGCTGGGCGGCTGCATCGCCTTCAACGCAGCGCTAGCGGACCGGGAGGCCGGCTGCGGGCTGTTCAGGTGTGTGGATGGCGG